>CABFPE010000440.1:221947-240603 GCA_900660155.1 Hofstenia miamia
AAAAAATAGTTATAGTGAAATTATCTGAAAAAGCCTACTTACCGCTGGAGCTTTGTTAAAACAGAGAATAATGAATGCAGCTTATCAAAGACAGTCTGAAGATGATCAACCCTTGCCACATTTATTTAGTCTGGCGAGCTCCAACCTGTGGTTCAAGCGATGCCATACTATTATTTGTAGAATAACACTCTAGAACTTGTGTCCAACTCCTTTTTTTGCCCAGCATCACGGAAGCTCCGTCACTTACAAAGGCCACCATTCTTGAGACAAGGTAAGGCCGCATCTCTTTGAGTTTTCTTCAGATAGAGCACATCTGATATATAAAATCAAGCATGCGCAATGAGATTGAAATGTGGATTCATAAAAAATTAGAGAAATATTAGACTGTGAATTCTTTATCTGTGCACACAATTGATTCCGCATCGTCAGTGCTATGGTTGTTACCATTGCTTCACAGGTGACGTTGCTATTTATACAGACTTCTAACAACATATTTGCACTATTTTAACAGTCAAACAAAACACCTGTCTTCTGTTGTAATTTGCCTTCCCACGCTCAGTGTATTGACCTCAAATTAACGGGAAGCATATTATACTTGGCTTCTTGCAATATGTTTTTGCAAATACTTGTCCACACAATCAATGCATGAAAAGCCATTAATAGCATTCGTTCTAAATATCAAATTTCTTTTCCTTTCTTTATTTCTCTATTTAACTGTTAAATTTGTAATTTTAGAAGGATTATGCTACAATAGAAATGATAGTAAAAAACGCTGAGCTGATATAATAAGAAAAAAATTCTACACTTTGGTGGTCTGCCCTGCCCTTGCCTTTACCCATTCCCACAGGTGCCACTAGAATTTAGAAGAAGGGCTGAAATCCCTACATGATACTGCAAAAAGCCGCATGTACGTAGCTAAAAAGCAATTGGCTTTTTTCTTTGTTGAACACCTTGGATAGGTAATGTTATTTATCGACGTAGTCATATCAGAATCCGATTGTGAATGTCTCTTTGCATGAGGCATGGATTGTGGCATCGTAGGGGAAGTATAATAGTCTTGTGTTTTGTCCATTGACCTCTTTCTGCTCATAATTACATGTATCTAAAACGCACAGAAAATTGTATTTATTCCTAAGCTTTGTAATTCTAAATTCATATATTCAAGTCCAATAATAACCAGGATCACTTAGATGACCATTCTTCGCTATCATTTATTATCTAGCTTAGAATAAAATGATAACACCTTGCAAAAATTTAGAATTCATAGAATGATTTGATACTCAAATGCTGCTTGCACTTTTCAGAAAAGACGTTCGTTTTCAAACTGCATGTAGATATTTTCTTGCAGCGCTGTCTCATTCATATAATAATTCACATATATACATGACACACAACTTCTGAGGTCAAATGCTTAAAGAAAAAGTGAATTGGGAGTCTATACTTAACATTTGTGAACCTATGAAATGTATATTGTCTGTGAGAAAATTTTCATCAGGAAGCAGCTTGCACATGTGTATCAAATGTTTTATCTTAGTAGTTGAATGTTCCGCGAAGGCGGGATGTTTTGTTGCATGTATTTGCAAGTTTAGAGAAATATGCTTGCACCCGGGTTTGCGCAACGCATTTTAATTGATGTTCCATGTATGGAACGTTGGCCCACTTAAGGTTAATTCAATGGCTTGCACCCAAGATATTTGTATGCTGTTTTTAGACTAAAGTAAAATTTATTTAGCTCAAGGGCATGAACATATTACAGTATCTAAATAAACAATAGCACCATTCAATTTACTATATTTTTGTATTTAACACTATATTGTCGTATAATTTTGCTCCATAAAATTGAAATGTTCTTTTTCCATGTTCTGTTCTTGAATAAGGAAGCAATAGAAAAGGTTTTCGCTGTGACTTTGATGGAATAATTTCTGATAATAGTTCATGCAGTATATTGGATATGTTGTTTTTGCCTTAATAAATTCTTTCAAAATACGCTGATGAATTATATCTGAAGATCTCGGTAGTTGCTCATCAATAATTTTTGAAGCTTTCCCCACAATTGTATCTAAGCGATAATAATTTGATCCAGACAGTGCAAGAGGTGCATACATTAGCTTTGATTGAATATATGATATATATATATATATATCATGAATATACAAAGTGTCTGTATCACTTATACTGTAAGTAGTGTTAATTACTAAACCTGCTGTCTTTAATTCATTAATTTGTAGACCATTTATTTTACTGTGATTTAAGACATTATTCACTTCTAGTTGTGCACAATTGAAAAAAGTCCCAGTCAAATCATCAGCAAATTTTACGAAAAAATTTCTTTCAACCTTTGGAGTTAGGTCATTAAGCATTAATGGAAATAAGCTGGGCCCAGCCACAGTGCCTTCTGGTAAACCTCTTGATTTAATTGTTTCATTTGATAGGTATTTATTTATTCTTGTTCTTGATGTTCTATTTCTTAAAAAACTTTCATACCATGGTAAAATATCTATTTTTCCGATTTTACTCATTCTAGTAATGATTTCATTATGTTCAACCATATTAAAAGCTTTAGAATAGTCAAAGAATACTATATGTATAACATTCGGCTCAAAATCTATGTATGTTCTCCATTTAGATAATAATAATGCCAAAGCCTTATCTGCAGATTTTCCCTTTGTGTAAGCAAATTGATCATCACCAAAGTGTACTTTTATATCTACTCCATAATATTCGTTTATCCATCTTTCAAGAAGTTTGGCAAGTACTTATGTAATTGCAATTGGCCTTCAATATTTTAAAAATTTCACTTCTTTTAACTTTAGTACAGTACTATGATGTCATTTTGCCACATATCAAGGAATTCCTGTTTCACTAAGCTGGTGTACATATTATACACAGAGGTAGTGTCAGAGAAAATTGCATGTCATTTCCAGAACCATGCTGAATAATTTCCTGCATTTTTATTTTTATCTATTGTTTTCAGCATGTTGTAAACTGTAAATTCATTGATTGCTGGAATTTCTACAATATCAGTTTTGTTTAGAACTTGATTATAATCATTTGTAGATGTACAAATTTTCACAAAATGCTTGTTAATTTCTTCAGCTGCTATTTGATCATTATTATATTTTACTAATTAAGGTGTTATTGATTTCTGAGGCTGAAATATAAAGGTTTGCTTTTTTAGTTCTTTCCACCATTTCCCGTTACACTTTGTTTGAATGGATTTTACATTTTCCTGAATTCTCATATATTCTCTTTTCTTACAATATTTTTTTAGCTTATCACTATTCCCAGACTGCTGAGCCTGATGCTTAATTTTCATTAACTATTTCATTGTTGGTGTTTATTTGATATAATTACAGATCTTTGTGGGTATAAAGAAAATGCTTCCTCTAGGATTTTGTAAACCTCAACTGTTTGTCTGTTAACATAATCATTCTTTGCAATTCTACTCCAGTTATAATTAAGAAGGTATAATTCTACGTTTCTATAATATTTTGTCACGTTTGTCATATAGAATATATTTCTTTGGGTTTTCGTCCTCTCGTAGAACAACAGAAATTTAGGTAGAGTGAAGCGGCCCCCCTCTATGGCATCACTGGGATGATGGCGTCAAGAAATCTCGGGTTTCCGTCCACGCCGTAAGTTTGTCATCCATTCCTCTATATGTGCATTCTACAAGATACATGCTACTCTCGTCTTTTTCCTTTGTAGACATAGAAACATTCCTTTGGATTAGTAATCTCGGATTGCTTTCGAACACTTTGATTGACATCATTAGAGCGCTATTCTTTCAAATTATGTTAGTACTTTCTTCGATACTTTTGCGTTATTTTTCCCAAAAACCACTCCCATCCCTTCGACGCGACCCCTGATTACATGCTTGTTAAAAAATATATGGTACGGGATATACCTAAGTGTATTTAATGAATTGCAGTTCTTACGCTTGTGATACATTATCAAACCTCCGATGAAACAAGCATTTAATTTTAATTAGTCTGCAAACACGCTACATCAATACAATATTTGGCAAACAAAACGTTTGACGAATGTTTGCCACAATATTTTTGGATAATTAAAAGTGAAATTTATTTTTTGAAATCGATTTTGTTGATCATTCTTTGTAAATGTATTTGCTTTATAATCAATGTAATTATTTTGAACGAATTTAATCAGAAACATTAGTTCGTGTAAGTTGATGTAACAATTAAATTGTTGGTCACAAATCTCAATCATTTCTCTATCACTTGACACAATGTTCATCGATTCATTTCCATTGATTTTAGTGAACTAAAATACAGCGCACAGTGTAACATCGGCAGATGCTGTTTCTAGTATCGGCCAGCTTACGCGCTTTTCGTGTTTACTAATTACTAGTTGTTTGTACATATTGTTAATCTGTAAATATGTAGTGTATATAAGACACCCAAGCATCTGTAAATAGAGATATAGTGTGTTCTCTTGTCAATCAGTTAGAATCAGGTTTGCTCTAGTTAATGTTCACCTAAGCGACCTTCTGCCTCGACATTAAGTCGTTTGGTACCGTTCACGCTATAGTCAACCCAGTGATTCTACAACACTACATGAAAGCATAGTCTATCTCGCTTGATGACAATGTTGAAAAGTTCAGACAAAATTTTTCAACATCAGTGGATGTAATTACTGACTATGTACTTACCTCCATCGGTGAGTCTTCACTCCTGGAGTACTGTTTGATTCAATTCCGGAGATAGAAAATAAAGTGGAAGTCGAGTTGAAGGCTATTCGTCTGGAAATTTTTCAGACGGCATACCGTGATTTTCCAAATAATGTGTAAAATGCATTAGTCAAAACGGTTATCTATTTGATACGTAGTACGCGAATCATGGCAGCTTGGGCCTCTTTATTTCATTGTAAACTAACTGAAATGCCTATTTGTTGATAACTTTGAACACACCCTGTTGTTTTTGACCCTGTATATTTGCTAGGTTGTAAATATTATCGTCGCTGTTGATAATGATATCGAAAAGATGTTTATTTTTTAATTAGATTTCTAATTGCAAACGGACATTTCTGAGGAAAGTTTTCGTTCTTCAATTGATTTGATACAATTTCACATAAGTTTGGAATTTGGTCTAAAGAAAAAAATTATATATAGATTCAAGTCGACAAATGCCCGATGCAAGTATGCAATTTGTCAACGATTTTGAATAGTATTTCCACTTTCAGTTTACACAATTTACTTATAGTTGTATTCTATTTTTTTTAAGTATTAACACATTATTATAGGATAATGCAATGTAAAACTTCTTGTGGAGCCCCTTATTGCTTAATCAGGTTTGTTCCTTGCAAAACTTTGCTTACAAATAATATCGCTTCTTAAATTTTAAGAATTAGGTAATGTAAATGTAGAAATTTTTCAGGTATGCAGTATATTTGTGAGAAATAAATTGTTCTTTCTAAAATTTATTTGAGGAAGTATTAAGTTATTGAACAATTTGGTTTTTATCTATCAAATGAATTTCAATGATCATTTCTTGTTTTCAGATAATTGAGCTCTTGAATAGACATAATGTACTGTTAGTAATTTGGCGCAAACTGTGGTTGGTTTATTTGTCGATGTTGTTTGCTTCTAGCTGCAATGATTTACCAATATGGTTACCGCATTGTACGTCTTTCTTATCTCGGTTCATTTGACGTTTCCGTGCAAAAGACCTTTTAATGAAGGCAGATTCGATCAGAGTTTACTAATATTTATAGAAGTGCTTTCATCTCAACAGTCTCTTGATATCTTTTTTGGCCAATTGACGACTTTAGTTTATCAAAAGAATCGCATTGTTGTATGGTTAGTATTTTTATATAATAAAAATGAAATAGGTTTCGTTAAAAACAGATAAACCAAATCACAAAAGTTTATCATTTTTATAATGACAATTCGTGTATGTATGTGCGTGAATCATAGGATTTTTAACCCGAATGTAATATAAATCTTTATAATTGTGATTATTCCTTTAGAAATTAGGATTATAATATAACATGTACTGAATGTACTGAATAAAAGAGATGGAAACAAAGTTATAGGTAATGAGAGAACAACCCTTGTTAAAAACATATATTAGTCAATACGCCTGACTTGATTATCAGTTAGTTGCTTAATTTTCGTGTTTTCCTGTAAATAATAATGATAACAATAATAATTTCTTGTCTTTTTTATAGTGCTTAAAGAAGAACTTCGCAACAACTTCAAGAAACATTCCATTCTTTTTATTAATCCTGCTTCCCTCAATCACATTTCGTTTTTTATATATCTCAGATTTATATTGAGCTAGAAAAATTTTGATGACTGGGATTTCAACAATTACTAAACGCTCAAATTTTATCTAATAACCTTTCTGTACATACAAAATTTTTTGTCATTGACTTTCAATCTTATTAAATATCGCAAAAGAAATTGCGGTGTAGTATAGTGGAGATGAACAATTAATTTGCCTGTGCACATTTACAGAAAAGCATCGCCGCGCACCTCTAATGTGTATTTTGTAGTTTTTTCGCATATGTGTTTTATATATATATANCATTATCAAAATCTCTCTATCTTTCCAAATCGGGCGCTTAAATTAAGTTAAATTGATTTTTAAATCTAGATGTTATTTCTTGATTTCTAATTTAAGACTTTTGTTGTTGTTGTTGTTGTTGTACTACAGATGCATAGGCTATGGACTACTTTGTTTTTTTGAAATTTCATTTAACAACCCACTACTGTTCTTGACTCTATATTTTGGGGAATAATCGTTAATATCTCAGTGAATAATGCTTGGATCGACTTCGAACCTAGTTCATTAGCTTCCAAATTAAAAACTACATCTACTAAAGTCCTCTAAAGATGATTAGGATATGGATTACTTATTTCTTATTTATTTTGAACAACTCACTATACCGGATTGATCCTATATTTTGGGGAATAAACATTAATATCTCAGTGAATAATGCTTGGATCGACTTCAAACCTAGTTCATTAACTTCCAAATTAAAAAACTTTTTACGTGTGTTATTGCATTTCTCACCGTTTTTGCCCTATATTAGTGTTTACTTTGTCCGCGGGTGCCCTATTCTATACCTTTGCCAAAGAATGCTTTATTCACGACATACATGGAGAATAATTTAATATTTTTTGATTAATCACACTGGAATGGTATTTTGTGTCTTAATTACAATCAATCGTGTGAATAAACATCGTTGCTTAATTGTTTCGAACCTAGTTCATTAGCTTCCAAATTAAAAACTATATCTACTAAAGTCCTTTAAAGATGCATAGGCTATGTTTTTTTTGAAATTTCATTTAACAACCCACTACTGTTCTTGACTCTATATTTTGGGGAATAATCGTTATTATTTCAGTGAATAATGCTTGGATCGACTTCGAACCTAGTTCATTAGCTTCCAAATTAAAAACTACATCTACTAAAGTCCTTTAAAGATTTATAGGATATGGTATAATACCTTTGATTACTATGTAATTAACAATATTATATGGCTATTGAAGTTCAAGACTTTCGAGTTTGTTGTAGCTAAGAAATTAATCAACTATGGAAGGCATTGGCTCTATTAAATGGAATAGGCACTAGTGTAATGCATATGATTAAGAAAATGTTAAAAATCCACATAATTAATATTAAAAAAATTTTTGGTTACAAACAACGAATATTGTTTCAAACGGCGTATATATATATGAAAATGATTATAAATGACGAATATAAATTCTGCATAAATTACAAACGGCGAATATATATATATATATATATATATCCCAAAAGATCTCAAAAATAATGGATATCCACAAAAACTAATTCGTAAGATTATTGATAGGAAATTTTCATCCAATGCACAATATTTAAGTTCTACATATAAGCAAGACAAAAAAAGTATACTGGAAGTTATCATTTTTAAAATCACGAGAGGAACAACTCAAGAAAACAATACGATCATACAACAAAGAATTACCAACTTCTAAAATTTGACCAGTATTTTATGCAAAAAGACCATGGAACTGTTCCCTAATAAAGATCATATACCCATTTCATTGTCTTCTGGTATCGGTTATTCATCGACTATGATGAATGTTCAAGTTCATACATTGGCGAGATTAGAAGGCATTTAGAAACTCGGGCAAAAGAACATATAAACGGGCATCTATAGTTGGCTGCAAAAAAAATGAGACTGAACACTTATTTTTTCACGCTTTGTGGAAACGTATTGAGACGTTTTAGAGGAAAACTGTAAAAATAAAAGCTAACGAGAATTTTGTGAACTTTAAAATGGTCAAACAAAAAAGTTAATTAATTAAACTGGTACTTCGTAATTATTTGAAAACACTTACCAAACAAATTGTTTTGCTTTGCAAAGTTTCTACTTGATTTCTTCGGAATGGAAACGTTGGAACAGCTTGAAAACGCCTTTGCGACATCGCAAATTTCTTGATCAACTTATTTTCGAAAGCTGAAAAAAATTCGACAAGGAGAATCTCTCAAAAGAAGAAAAGGAAGTGGACGCCCTCGAAAAATTATTGGAAAATTCATTCAGAAAACAGTCGCAATTGCTCTCAAAAATCCCTATATTTCTGGGAAAAAAATTGCAAACCGACTTCAAACTGAAGCCGACATCTCTGTGCATGAAACCACAGTTCAGAGAACACTGAAAAAAAGTGGAGTTACAAAAATTGGCAGAAAAAATCGACTTCTGATTACAAAAGAACATCAAGAAAAAAGATTAAATTTCGTGAAAGATTGGAAAGACTACACTTTTGAAGATGTTTGGATAACTGATGAGTGCGTATTTCAACTACACAGAAACAAAGTACAAGTGTGGTCGTCAAAGAAATGTCCAAGACCAACAAAAGCGGTTCCAAAGTTCGACCAAAAAATTATGGTTTGGGGAGCACTTTCCTATCGTGGGTTTTATTTGAAAATTTTAGACGGAAAAGCCACAATCGACAGTCAAAGATATTGCCAAATTATAGCTGAATTTATGCCTTATGCTGATGCTTTATATGATGATGGATGGATACTCCAACAGGACGGAGCAAACCCGCACACGTCAGCAAAGACAAAAAATGGTTTTCTGAAAATAATATCCAGTTTTTGCAATGGCCACCAAGTTCTGCTAATCTTTCTCCAATCGAAAACGTGTAGCAGATTTCGAAAAATGAAGTTGAGAAGAAAAATCCGAAAAATATATCCGATTTAAAAGAAAACATCCACGAAAGTCAACACATTTTGACATCTGAAATGAAGTCCAATTTGATGAAATCTGTTTCAGTTCGTTTGAATGAAGTTATTTCTAAAGGAGGAAAACAAATTAGACTTTGGATGCTTTTTACTTATAGTCCTTTAATGTATCTTTAAAATCTTACCTTTCTTGAGTTGTTACGTTCAGTAGTTGAAAAGTAATATGCCTTTTTTCTAGTCTCATTTTTTTTGCAGCCAACTATACAATCCGAAATATATATACATGGATGTGAACTTAAGCTGAAAAATTTTAACATACTAATAAGACATCGTGAAACTAAAATCGCAGAAGCAATATGCATTATATCAACTAAGAAACATTATTAAATAATCAAAGGCATCAGTCACGTTTAAATATATTTTGAAGATCTGAATTACTAAATGAAAAACTTCGTCAACATTTATTCAAATACTTGAAAATGACAACAATGTTCTTCGAAACATGTCGTAATAAAGCGTTACTTATATTGTAGCATAATAGTAATTATGGTGTTTATCCTCGTAACGAAACGAGGAATTACTCTTTTAGTAATTATTAAAATTAGTAAGTTATAGATAAGTGTAGTTTGACGTTTTATTAGTTGTTGAAATAATTTGATGCTGAGACGAAAGTGACTCGGATAATATATTTTCGCTTGACGAATTTACACTCGATTTTTTTACATGTATTGCGTGATCATCACACATTTTTAAGTTAATGTTATCTATTCGATAAACTGCTGGAAGGTGAGAACCTAAAATCACCGGTATTAGAGTATTGTATTATGATTAATATATTGTATATTAACTATGTTATCTGGTTGTTATGCAATATTATGAACTGTAGGTCGATTAGGATACATGTACTTATTAAATGTAAGGCTCTTTACATATATGAATAAAGAATGCTAGTAAATTGTCAATTAGCACCATTGCAATTCATTCGAGCGAATCGTGCTCCAACACTTGAGCACCCCACACCTGAGCTGAGTCATCGAATACTCTCTAAGGAAGATGAAGATGCCAGTCGGCCTGGAGGCCATTGAAAACTGAAAAGTTCCATTCCATCAATGATCGAAAGTAATGGATTTAGATGAAGTTAGTTAGATAAAATATATATATACATATATATATATATATATATGTATACCTATCCTAATGGGCTTATTGATGTAAGTAATGCGAGCCTACTTCAAATGAGTAACATATTGGTTTTTGAATTCAATATTATTACATTTTTATGTGTGTTTGCGTTGTATATGCAGATGCAGTTTGAGCATATCAATCAATCTTCTAACATTAAATCAATCCTTTGAAAAAATGAAGTACTATACAATATAATGTAAAAATTTTTTTTCAGTAAAAATATAGTTTAATCTTTCTTTAGGATATCTGTCCCTCAAGATGATGAATATGTAGTGATCATTGCTAATGACTGGATTAAAGTATTTGACACAGAATTTCATGCTGCTTATATTACTACATATCAGCAAGACGATA
This sequence comes from Hofstenia miamia, assembly GCA_900660155.1. Lineage (NCBI taxonomy): Eukaryota > Metazoa > Xenacoelomorpha > Acoela > Hofsteniidae > Hofstenia > Hofstenia miamia. The sequence continues at coordinate 232,684 of CABFPE010000440.1, forward strand.
TAAATGATTTATATAATCATGCGATTGATTATGCAAGAGATGCGCTTTTCTCATATCTATTAGTAGTGCAAAGTGATGTTTTCTTAAAGAACGAATGTCTGTTGTATGATCTGATCGCCAACGATGTTGTCGTAATCACACCTTTGCTGATGACACTTGATGATTCGTCAAACATAATTTCAGTAATGACATTAATGTTAAACCAAGATCCTTATACTTTTTTAGAACAAAAACCAAATTCTTATTGATGCTGGAGTTTTCGCAGTAGATGCCGTCAGTAAATTTTTTCTGTTAAATCTTCAAAATCGGTCGTCACTTTTTCTTAATTTAACGTCTAAGCTAAATGGCTTAAGATACATTCAGGCAGACCAATGCTACAATGGTAAACTTTAATAAATGTTTAATGTTTTCCACCAAGTATAATGTATAAGATATTGGTCAAAAATTGATTTTTATATATTAATATATTATTGTTTTTAAAAGTAATTAATTTCGAGGTAGGAAAGTGCCCGTAAGTAGACATACTGCCCTTGAACTATAGTTTTAAGCCAGTGTTTTTTCCGGTGGATTTGCAACGGTGCCAAAATGTCATCTGTTTAATTTTGATGTCTAAGGATATCTTATGCCTGAATTTTAAGGTATTAAAGTTGTTATTATAAGAGTGCTTTGACAATCTAGTATATTTTGATAAATTTACATTATTTTGTAGTAAAATGTCATTATAGTATTTTATTATTCATAGTTTTTGTACATTGAATTCATTAATATGTGTCAAACGCTTTTTATCAAAAATGTTAAATGATCCTTATTATAATTTTCCGTCGGATCGCCTTTAGCACATTTATATTTTCAATGCGTCCTTATTATCAAAATGCTACCCTCTCCATTTTAGAACTTTCAAACTAAGTCGTTGTGTACTTTTTTAGACCTACAGTTTTACGTGGACAATACCAAAGTTCATGGCTATTTTTCACCAAACTTTCTACACAGAGGTCAGTTTATCCAATTTTTATCACGCATTGGCAAATCGGATCTGCTTCATGAATTGAATCATAAGAACATACTTTCAAACGTTAACCAGGTAAATTGGCACGGGTGTTCTCTTAGAGTAATTTTTAATTTAGATTTACATTATAAATCTTGAAAAGCGTTCCGATAGAAAGCAGTATATGCGAGACAAAATGCAAGAATATGGTTTCCATTATGAAGAATTCATTGTTTGGCCTGCGGTAGATGGAAGGTTGTTATGCATATATCAAAAGTTTACAAATTTATAAATTCGCTTTCAAATTTTGCATTGATGAATATGTATGTACATCACATACGGTACATTAGTTGTGAATGGACGATACCCGAAATTATGTAAAATTGACTACATATACAAATAAGAATCAGCTATGTCAAATGCAATACCTTATCTGAAAACGTGCGGTTGTCATGGAAATTTTAGGAAGCTGCACCAAATAAAACCCAAAACAGATTTTTTGATGGCAATTATTTTAGAAGTTATAGACCATTTTATAAAAATAGCTATAACCTTGTGCATTGTATTTCACAAACCATGAGTATTTCAGATGGTGGGACACAAATACCATATCAAATAATTTGTTAATGATCGTGCAGAAATCAAAATGACAAGGATTCGTCCCTCCCAAATATTGTAACCATTTTGTAACGCGCGTCCTGTGTTTCTGATAAAGTTTCATCTCTATTTGAACAATATAATTTATGATCTAACAGTTTCGGAAATTTGTAAGCTATATGTCCTCATTATTCATGCAAAAACTTTATAGTATTGGTTCGAAGCGTTAGAATTCGGCAAATAGAACAATTGTTGTGTAGTAAGATTGAACAGTCTCAATGGGTTTGAGAGGTCTGTCCACACATAGAGAAACAGTAAAAGTTCGTTGTTTCTCCCATGTGCTCTACACCTTATATTTACATGAATGTTAGTTATGTAGAGAATTTATATCATTTTTAACAAATCGAAATTTTCAAAGAAAATGTTAAACTTTTCAACTGCTTCATCCACAGCAATAACTTTACCGTAAATTTTTAACATTACTTCCAAACATGTTCACTATCAATAATTATGTCAATGGCTCACGATTTCCAAATTTTCGAATAGACATGTAGAGTGTTCTTTGAAAATGTGGAAAATCGATTTTCTCTTTTAAAAGGCTGTTTATGTATATCTCAGTCATTATGACAAACAGCTAATAAACATTTAAGTTCAGCTTATTTATTTTAAAATGCACTACTTTACATATTATATTTCAATAAAGCTGATGACTTTTTATATTCTATAGAATTTCCTCAATCGAGTTATATAGACTTAGAAAATATATTGGCGGATGTAAATATACATAGGTCTTTTCGTAGTTAAGTCAATGGGCTTACATGGACCCAACAATATACAACTTTCTTCGTTGTACCGTAAAATGTTTAAAAGTTCTGGATTTCAGCTACCTGCTGCTTAAAAGAATCACAGAACTGTAAGCGCCGGTCATCTTCATCATCGATTAAAATTTATAGGATTTACGTCCCAACTCTTTCAAGATGCGCCGTAAGGATCGCTGTTCTATGCCATATTTTACCGATGCTGTCCGGCCTGAAATAGTCAGTTTCAGTAAACTTGGTTTAGTCATTTGTAATTAAATTTGGCCTTTTACTACGAGGAGCATCGCTAACTAACCTCTTTGCTTCAAATTTTTCACGCAATAAATTATCGTCTTTCGATTAGATGGATTGGGAACAAATTAATGTGCCTCCTCACAAATAACATCCTTCGCACTGCGAGTTTTCCTGTAATGCTTCACGGTGTGGGTTGCGTTCGTCAAACATTCGCTACATTACAAGATAAAGGAATGGCAGTTGTTGCTGGATTTCACGATTAATTTTTCACTGCGTTGTTGACAGATATTAATCATTTATATGTTGTTTGATTAATAATAAACTGTTTAATATAGATATTCACGTGACTTTCCCAACCCTTTATAAGGAATTTTTTAAATTCCACTTAGAACACAATTTAAGTAGTATCTTCATAAACAGTATATGATAAGTTGTTATTCGCAAATGACCGTTTTGTTTATGCATGGAGATTCATTTCTATTTAAAAAAAGCAGAGCACATTAGAATTTAAATTCTTCATGATATAAATTAGGACTTTCACAGTATGCTCGCGTTTTCCTATATATAGGCTACACTAATTTATTTTCTAGCTAGTATTTATTGCACATGAAATTTTTGAGAATTATACAACTCTGCTAAACTTCTAGTTGTTTATCTGCTAGATAAACTATATTGTTTATTTAACAGCTAATGTATAAATCAACATACCGTGCGTGATAGTAAATTCTGGAGAAAGTGATATGATATAATTCAGATAATACAATCAAATGAAACTTTACTTGTAATGTTTCAATGTTGGGGAAAGCAATAAAAACCCTGGACCTTTGTAGTGCATGTACATTTTGACGAACTGATGTTATTTGACATCGATATTGTCTGCAATATTTCTTGAATTTCTGGATTTCTTTTCCAGATAATGAGAGATGCAGGGAAACTTGATTTGTAATTATGGATTCCGAATTTTTGCGATAAACTAAAATTTTCTGTGGTTGTAGTCTAGAGTTGCATCTGTGTGACCACGACTATTGCGTCTCGGTATAATTTAACCAATTGACTCGAATTGACCTGTATATTTTTGCAACATAAAAACTGCAGTATATAAAAAAATTTATAAGAAAAAATGGAAATAATAGTATGTTTAAAAAATTGATTTTGCAGCCATGCAAATCAACGTTTGAGTCTAACTTTACTCCTGTCTCTCTTTAACTTGGAAGAAGTGCATTGACGACAAATAGACAACAGGAATTTTTTCTAAGTTTGAAAAAACTTTTCTTTCTATTGCTAAAATAGCAAAGTTGAAAATATCTCGAACTTGAATTTTATGTAATTCCGGAATAGAATGCTCATATTCTTGCATTTCTTCATTGATTTTTTGATCTCTACTGAGTAGTGTCATAAACATCAACCTCACCCAATCACCAGTCTCTAAGTGTGAACACGTTGATTATCTGGAAGCAAAATAAAATTCACATAAACTCTTGTTAAGATTCCTAGCAGAGATGATGCTGATTACCACAATCTTACTCAATATTTTCTGGAAGTGGTTTTTGACTCTTCACACTGGAGTGATGTTTTACTTCCGCTATGATTCTAAATACCTGATACACCGACAGTACATTCTGAGGTGTGAACATATGCGCGTATTATTTAATACAAACATCGTTATTGTGAGTTTTAATTAATTCAAAAATATCATTCATCACCTGAGTTGATATATTCTTTATTTAATCGATTTGTCCTTCCTCGGCTAGAGTGTTTCTCAATGTCTGATCAGGGGAAGTCGATATTCTTATTGGCTATGCCTCTTCAGAGTCTTATAATTCCATCAACTTCCAAATTCACCTTCAGCTTCAGGTTAATTTGTAGATCAGAAGTTTTCTTTGCAAGCCTAATCAATATTTACCCAAAAATTACAATTTTTTGACCCAATGATTTTTCAATTTTGACTTTATTTTGGCTTTAGGGTAAAGACCGGAGATTAAGGTAAAAATCAGTTTTATTTATTGCTATTTATCGACACAATGGTTAAATTGGAAGATAAAGTATTTTCCTAAGGTTTTAAGAAGAAAGTTGCGATATTTGCAATCATTTTCTTCAGAAGAGAAAAGCTTCTTCCAGCTGAACGTGTCGCAGCTGTGCATGATTGTAATTTTGCAAATATTTGAGCATAATGTAATGAACTGTATTGAGCAAATCGTTTTGCTCGATTCTTCGTTGGATATAATCCCGAAGTGCAATTCGATCTTCTTTGAAGTCAAAATACTATAAATCGTTGTATGCTTAGATCATAGAATATTTGCAGGATTCTACTTTTTCTATTAGTTCCAAAATACCACTATAACACCTGGTAATCTCCGTCAATTTCATTTATAGATCTACGTTTCTGACTGCTGTTTTGACAGTCTATTAATTCCCAAACATCTGGCAACGAAAGTACTATACATTGGGAATTTTGATAAATAATGGGCATAGTATCCGATGACAGCTCTCATCCATGTACTCTATTTTGTAATCATTGGAATAGATGGCCTACGAATTTCATAAAACAAATGTCTGCGCGAGGTGTTCTTCACCATCGCAGCCTTTAAGGTGGTCACCAGCTTATCAACATTTTTTCAAGGCATCAACATTGTGCTGGGAAACATTCGCATGATTTGGCGGGCCATCTAGCTTTACACACTTTACCACAAATACACTCTGGAGCTGCAATATCACCTCCAAAAATGTTAAAATACTAGCAACCATTGATTTCAGTTTCATCGATATCTTTATCATTCAGATAATCTATAACATGAGTTTCTTCGTTCTCTGCAATTTGTTCCACTTTGCACCGGGTTGTCTCACTGGGTAATTGACATTTCATATATACAGTAGGAATAATTTCTGCATGGCAAGGTCTCTTTTTCAAATTTTAGATTCTAGGGTCAATTTCCTGACGTCAGTGTCCCTTATGACGTCAGAGCACCATAATATCGAATTTTTTTGTTCAGCCATATGTAAGCCATATTTTTGCCAACTTTCGCTGCTTGGTGATCAATAGGAGTGATGTTATGAGAAGGGTGCTGTTGAGGACTCCGCGGTTTTCAAAGTGAAAAAAAGCCCGGCCGAAATAGGGTTAATTAGGCCGACTCCTTCAATGCTGTAACGTAATTCAAGCGTGTATCTAAAAAGTGTTGAATATGATTTTTATTTATATATTAATTCTGTAAAATACATTCGATTTGTGATATAATTAAGCATGATACATGTGCTGACAAATTATTTTGTATAGCAAATTATGGCAAGCTCTATATAATAATTCAAAATGTCATGTTATATTAAATATGTTCTATAGGGTTAATATACATTAATAATGACTAGACACCGGATTTCCAGTCGTTAAAAACTAGTAAAAATAGAACTAATAAGATGATCATTATAACAAGATAAAATTGCAGTAATAGTTGTATAAAGAACCTATTAAGTTCTAACAACAAGCAAAATAGTTCTTTAAACTAGAAAAATAGTCGTATAAACAAGCAAAATAGCAGTATAAATAAGTAAGTTATAGTTATAAGAAAGTTGTTTTCTATGATTGTAGGTATTAAAGAAAATGTTTAATGGTACACTAACTTAAAAATATCACAGTTTTCTTGTTTCAATCTGCATGAATTATATTACAGACATTTTTTTTATTATTGTATGCATTTTTTACCGCTAAAAAGGATGATAAAAATGACCTTGTCTTTCTTGTTTTCCATAATGATTATAGTGAGTTAATACTTAATAGCTATATTTTTTAGTCCTGAATTGTTCAATACAATGTTCTCACACTTATTCTTCACAAGCCCTACACTTCCATATGCGATTCTCATACTTTGCATGGCATGTTGAGAAGTTGGCAGATATGTATATGAGATTATTCCTGAGCGCTTGATCATCTAATAGCTGTTGCCACACTTTAATTGCTGAGTTTTCTTCGAGATCAAGTAAACCAACTATAGTTTTAATGATGTCGAAATGCTTAGCGTAGTGCAGAACTGCGTTGAGTCAATTCCCCCACCTAATGAGTACTGGTTGTGGCGGGAGTGCTAAGTAGGGAGCAGTGTTTTTGAACAAGTCCACTCTTGACAGGGCTTTAAGAAAAGTTTTCTTCACATTCGAAATTAATTTGTCAACATTAGGGAAGTTGAGTCTGATCTCTTCTGTAATTCGGTGCAATCCATGACACAAGCAAGTTAAATGAATCATATTGGGATATTGTATTTGAAGCGATCTGGCAGCACGTTTCATGTATGAAGCTGCATCAGTTACAAGTAACAAAACATTATCAAATAATATTCCATCGGCCCACGGTAAAGCTAGTGAAGTTGTGAAGAATTGAGCAATTGTAGTTCTATTTGTTTTGGCCAGTGGTTGAGTATTTAACAAATAAATCCTCGATGCTTCCTCACCCTCCAGTGTTCCTATAATCATGTTGGCAATGTGTCGACCAGTGACGTCTGTTGATTCGTCGATGCTCACCCAAATTTTACTGTTGCCTGCATGAGTTCTAATCTTATTTATCGCTGTGTGATAGTGAACATCTATATAATTCTTTTTGAGAGTTGACTCGCTACCTTTCTCGGGTATTTTTCAAGGAAACTTTTGAAGGATTTGTTCTCTAATTTCCAGAGAGGAATGTTAGCATTGACTAGAGCCTCACATAAAGTGCTTCCTATCTGTATTAGCTGCTTCCATATAGCCCTGGTCATTGTTTACTAAAGGAAATCCGTTATCTTGCAATTTCCTCTTATGTTTTCAGATGAGCGACGATGTTAGATTTTCTATTGGAGCTCATTTCCTTGTCAAATACAATGCACTTCAATTTTTCACCATCACCTGATAATACATCACTCCCAAATTCGATTATTAATTTGGCAACAACCTCGCGTTTAGTAGACTTCACTTTAGACATATTTGTAGGTTCTATATCTCGGTGGTAGCACAAAATGACTTGCTTAATTTAAAATGTCTCCAAAAGTGTTGCCATACAGAGTTGCCAAATGTCACTATAGTTAAATGCAGCTTTTATAATTATTATTGTTAAATGCTACTGTTTTATAGTCATCATAGTTAGTTGCTATTAGTTGCTATTTTTCTAGTCATTATAGGTAAATCCTATTTTGCAGGGTTAAATGCTATTTTGCTGTTAATGCCGTTTGTTTCTAGTCATTTTGGCATTTAAAGAGTAAATGCTGGAAATCCGGTCTCTAATAATGACTAATCAAGTCATAAACACATGGATTTGAAAATAGACTAAAATGC
>CABFPE010000440.1:258577-269488 GCA_900660155.1 Hofstenia miamia
TTTAAAAACTTACGTTATCGAAGAATAGTTTTGCATAGCGAAATTGAATATTTTTACTTGTATATAAAAATTTTTTTACCTATTTACGAGTCATTGTATTTTTAACATTAATTGCTATAGCGAAAATGCGATCTCTTTTTGGTTAATTTGTTCTACCTGTATTATCTTCAAATAGTTTGTTTTCCCGAAACGAATTAAACACGGTTCATGTAAGCAATTGAAATATGGAAAATTGATAGCATTGACGGAAACGAAAATGTGTGATAACAAGGAATATTTTTACAAAATGTGAAATGTTTTTTGAAGTCTCTCAAAAACGATATAAGCAATGTATGTATAGCCTTTTCGAAATTATGAAAAAATTTGATACGTGTGGTTCGCCATTGCATCCTGTGTTTATACGTGCAGTGGAAAATTAGTTTGTAATGTGTACGTATTCCGAAAGGAGTTGTTATAATACGGTATATATTAACGCGATGTAATGCAAACAAATGTGATATCAAAAATTACTCATGCCAAAAAAATGGCCCGTGATATTATCAAAGTGAAATTACTCATACCAAAAAGTGGGCCCCCAACATGTAAATCAATTAAAAGCATTACTAATTAAAATCCATTAGTAGATGTACTTAAAAAATGTGACGTCACTGAAAATCCATTAGCGGAAATGTCAAAAAAAATCAATTAGCGAGATCTTAAAAGCACTTAGCGCCAAGTATCAATTAGATGACTCAGCGGTTCAACCACCCTCGGCAATATTCACGGTCTGTCACGTGACATGTGACATCATAAGCTCTCGACCAATCAGAATCCGAGTTAGTGTCCTAGGCTTCTAGTCCCCTTTATTACTCATATATTATACTAGAAGATATATTTCGCTCAACTTGAGAATCGTCAATTTATAAATTTTCCCTCTAAATATGCATTATTTAATTAAAAGATATTATATATGTAATAATCTGTGGTTACATTGATCTTATGTATATACTTTCGATTACTTTTAAATTTTTGGGAATTGTTGATCTTAAAATTTTGATATCATAATGTAATCCACACTTTCTTAGGTGTTCTGATATTTTTACTTAGTTTCTTGTTCTTTTATTCTGCTTAGTTGTCTGATACTATATCCAATATAGTCCTCACTACAGGTGCAATTGATTTTATAGTTACGATTAGACTTATCAAATATCTTTGTCATTGATTTTAATTCTAGGTTTTGACTAAGTTTTCGCGTTGTATAAACAAATCTTTCATTTTCTTATAAATAATTTATTCTTTGTATTTGATTAGTCATATCTGTTGTGTGTTTACCTCTATATTCAATTTGAAAAATATGTTCAAAATTATTCGAATAATTTTCTGTCTTGTTCAATATTTCATCCATTGTTTCCTTAATAAATTTGTTAATAAAATTGCTTGGATATTCGTTTTTCTTCAGATTCGACTTTAGTTTGATTATTACTTGGTTTATGATTTCATAAGAACTTGAGACATCAAAAATTCAATTTATTGCTCCTTTAATTAGTGCTATTTTGTATGCTACAGGTGAATTTGAATTGAAATTTAAAACTTATCGGTTAGCTTTCTGTAAATCCCTGTAACCATTCTGCCAATGTTCACGTTTAGAAAGTGGAAATTATTGTTAAGTTCTTTTTCCATTGTATATCTTATGTTGTCATCTATTGTATTTAGTTTTGTTAGTATCAGAGTTCTGCATCGTTTTCATTATTTACTATAACAAATATATCGTCCATATATTTTTCATAAAAATGAAATCTGATGCTTTCTTGTTAAATACTTGCTAGACATTCAAATTCAGTAGATATCAATTTTTTTAAATTTGGACCGAATTATTTTTTATGCCTTTTTCTAGTCTTTATGTAATCGGGGATAGCAATTCATAAATTGCTTATAAATAAGCCAATATGTTTTATTTTCTGATTTACTTTATCTTAGCAAAAATTCAAATGCAGCTAAATATAACAGCATTGATGGTTTAAGGGCAACTTTTGATTTCAATGGATTAGCATTTAAATTTCAATTTCATAGTTTGTTGAATAACGCTTGTATGATAGTTGTTTTAAATTTCTTGACACATTCACTAGATTGGATTTAATATTAAGATAAAATTGGATAGATATTTAATTCTTTGCAGGATAAAGTATGGTTTCTTCAGGTAAAATAAGCGTTGAAATATTCCCTGATATAAATTCGTTTTATTAATTTCATCAGTTTAATAAATATGTATTTCTGTTTACAAAGCAATCGTAAGTAAAATGTTTTATATAGCATTGCTTCTATTTTGTTTGTTTTAATTAGATTGATTTCTTGAAATGATTTGTATAAAAATTTCACAAATCGTTGTTCACCTTAAAAGATGTACTACGTATAATATTTAGATTGCATTCGCAGTGTTATTTTTTGTGCGGTGTAATACAGATATCCTATATACATATGCAAAGCAATTATGTAAAAATATATTCCATTTCATTTTTCTCATTTTCTATAGTTTGCTGTTTGGGATAAATTTATTTGAATCGGCTGTATTTTTATTATTATAGTTTATTTATTAGATTACTAAACACAATGAGCACAAAACCTGCAGAGAAAGGCCGTACGAGTTGGAGTTATTGATAAATCCACCAGTATTGGAAAACATATAAAGACGGCAGATGCGAGGCTCTTCAGGAAAGTGAAGGATTCCTTTATGCCCGTTAGAATCAATTATGCAGAAAGAAACCTTCGCAGTAGATATTCGACTGGTGGAGTATCAGTCAGCGCATTCCCACACAGACAATTGCGATTTTACTGAAGATTTGTGATGAAATGGCTCTCCGTTGAGTTAATATTTGCAGATTGTGGTTATGGTCAGCTAATCTTTGAATTAATAGTCATTTATTAATATGGAATGGATGAATTTAGCAATGAATTGTCATCTCTGTTCAGATAAAAACAACAAAATTGTCTTCTAGACATAAAAGTGACTTTACAAACTAAAATTTTATACAATTATTCACTATTTGTATCTCATCTTCTTTGAAATTTCGAAGTTATTAGCAAACTCGAAAGTCCTTGAAAGCCTTCGATTGTGTTTAATGAACGCCTTGATGAATCAATTTTGGCATAGTTAAATTTCCTCAAATGAACACTAAGTTTCATAATTACAATTTTGACTATTAGCAGGTTCTACAGAAATGATGTTTTTGCTCTGAACTACTATTTCATCTGCTGTTATTAAAATAACAAGTGACAATCTTTGTAAAAAGTAGTTTACGTATTTTGTAAAAGTGAATGCCTTTCATGAGTTTTCTATAGTTTAAAGATTGTCTTTATAACACACTTGATAAACTAATAGTAACAATGTTTATTGTAATTGAGGTAAGCACTTATTGTTAGAAGTAAAAAAATTGCATTGATTTTCAAACATTCCATTCATTTTATAAGAGTGTCTTTCAAATTAGTATCCATATTTGATAACAATTAGTGGCAAATTGCGCACTCATATTAATAAAAGCATGAATGCATAATTAATGAATATTCATTAATTTATATCTCCATAGAAATTTGAATAATTTGCCTAAAGAAATAAAACAAGTCTATTAATTATAAATATTTATAGACAACGTAAATAAATATTTTTAATTCCAAAGAATTTTTTAATGGAAATTTAAATGATATACTCGAGGTAAGAACATGTTTGCATCGTTTTCATTGTTGCAATCAGTGATGTATACGCTATGCATGAATTCAATACATATTGTGCAAACCAATGATAGGTACAGACAGGTTTTTGGTTATCGGAATATACTTTCTGTGGTGTGCAATTAAAAGTTCAACTATATCATGCAAATATAAATAAATAATATTAAAATAAGGTGCTAGCTTCGGCAGAAAATATTCTAAAATTGGATTAATCTAGAGAAGATTAGCATGACATTAGTGTAAGGATGACATACAAAATCATGAAACATTCTTAATTGAAAAATATTATACATATATCTTTCAGTTGATATTTCGCTTGGGAAAATATACTTTTTGTTAAGACTTGGAAAAAAACTTTCATTAATGATCATTTTGGTAATTATTAGAACTGATTGATCAACTGCAGTTACCAAAAAAAACACACTAAGCTGTTTAACTGCAAGTGCTGTTTGTATCTAAATTTATAATAAATATACAATAAGTTGTTATGTCAATGTAGCTCAATTCATTTAGATATTGATTATCATTACAATGTAATTGTATTTTTTCGATGTTAAAATCATAAAATACATTTGTATCGTATTGACTCAAAAATTTTTAGTACTAAAGAAATTACATTAAAAATAATATCTCTAATCTATTTGTATATAAAATTTGTAAAGTGAACTGATAAAATAGAGTTTCAGAGGTGTGGGAAACATATACCACTAGGGGAATATATAGTTATTTGGAAATTTTGGATTTCTTATAATATATGACTAATAAATGAAAATTTCTGACTCTGGATAGCTTACTATTTCCGATTTATTGTATAATAGCTATTATAAGATTTCAAATCCTATCCATGATCTACCTAATGTTAACTTTTGCTTGAGCATGAATGTTAAAAGCTTTTTCTTGACTTTTTTTAAGTTGTCTATTATTTTAACTTATTTTGGAAACTTATTCCAGTTATAAATTGCAATACTAACAAATGATTGCCTCATATTATTTATATCTAAGAGCCTTCATTCCAGGACAAGCCTTAGTTTTTTGTAAAAGTTCAGTATTTTCAGTAATAAATTGCCACAATATCCTCGCTTCTGAAACTCTGGGGATGTCTGTGCCTCCTTTTCCTTATTTCCGGCGTCACTGTATTGTGATTTTGTTTGTTCCTATAGATAATCATGTATTGTTGAGTTCCATTAAAAAGGGAAGGGAGGTTGCCAACATTACTTTTGCAAGAAAATGACTAGCTGGTGCATGTGAAATCCTACCAGAATTGCGAAAGTTTTAGCCTTCAGATTTAGCGCATTTAGAGAAAGCGAATTTCACGATTGACATTTTTTGTTTTATATGTAATTGAGTTTTCAGAAACTATATTTGTGTTTTTACTTAAATTTACCTAAACCAAGACATATTCTTACTTAAATAATCAAAAAACAGCTATACATAAAATGCATTCTCGATGCATTACCCATCACGTACTCCAAGTATTTGCAATGCTCAATATCATTTAAACAGATTTGCAAATTTGCGTAATTTATACTTTACAATTATTTTGATTTGATAAGATTATTTAGATTGTTCTTTTCACAATAATTTTCACTTTATTTATACAATATTCTATATAAAGATATTCATGCACAATTTATTTATTTATTTATTTATTTATTTATTTATTTATTTATTTATTTATATTACGTCTATTGCAATGGTTAAGCTTTTTCTTCAAATGTTACTTCACTGATAATTTCAATACTTTTCTTAAATTAACTTTGGAATGCTTTGTAATCAATGATGATGCAGCATTAAATTAAGTCAGTCAATTCTAACTATGCGTTTCCATACTCTATTTTCAATGTCTTGCAATTTTATGAGAAAATACGCCTGGTTACCTTACGGAATATGATTCTTCATAGTCTAAATATTATGAAAAAATAGTTTTACTAAAATTATTAATTTTTTCAATGAAAAATCCAATTTCTGGAAAAAAAACTATTCAAATTTTTCTCATGGCCAATGTTCAGATAATGAGGCAGTTTAATACCCATGGGAACAACTACGCTAAACAGTTTTGCTTTATATAGGTGAACTGCCTGAGCCCCATTTAGGCCCAAAGTCAGAATGAGTCAACAATTTTCTATCTTGTGATGTTTTCAAATTTTAAATATCTTTATTAGTTCGTGAGCTACAACCGCTAAAAATTTCTTTGGCAGCCATTACAGATTTGCCAAAAATTCCTAATGGAAATAGAATTAAAAAAAGTTTATTAACATGAAATTTGTGTCTTTTTAAAGTTGTTTTTCATTAGAAAATTAAAATAGAGCATTACCTTGAAAATGAATCTGATATAATTTCCGAATTTAAATGCACCTGAGATAGAACCTATATTTGACAATTTAGCAGAAGTCTCCACGAACATCAAACAGAATCGCCAATAGCAAATCATTTAAAAAGATCACTTATTAGTTGTAGAATTTTCTTTGTACTTTCTATCTCAATGATGAAACAACTGTTCCTAAACAATTTTTTCAACAATTTTGATTGAAATTTAAATTTCAAATTACTTTCAAAATTTTAATAACATGAAAAATATCATATTTTTCTTAATAATTTATTTAACATCATTTTGCGCAGCATTAAGAAAAATTGACAGTGCTAGTGATTTATTACCTTAATTATGACACAAAATATCTGCAAAATTCTTAGTTGATAAGCAACAAACAACAATAAAGAATGTGTATGTGAGAAATCTTTAGTAACAACAGTTACTAAATTGAATAGCTACATGTAGTTCGTAGGCGATTCACCAAATTTCACAATTTGTCATAATTTTTTATTAACATTACTTTGCTTAGTTAGTCGAGATACCCAAAGTTAGAACCAGCTGCTCGCCAGCTATACGTTGTTCAAAGGTAATGTCTCTTAGCAAACAACATTTCGTTGTTGGGCAAACATTAACGGACGTTCGAAACCGAATTTTGAATGAGAAGTTTGAAGCTTCTTAAAAATTAATGGTTTTTAAAATTGTTTTGTATTCCACTTTTTTTATTACTTTTTTCTCATTTCGGTTGACACATTGTTTCAAGTTAGTTTTGTTAAGTATTTGCAAATATAACTCGGGTCAAAATTATTTCATTTAAAACACGATCACAATTGGTATTAGGGATGCTTGTAAAATGGAAGGTACAGAGGCACATTCAAAAAGGATCACTTGGATGACTATAGACGCTTTTTTCCATTTAGCGTCTATCCACACTAGCTATATTTCTGTTTGAAAAACGTAATGAAGCTTGGTTGCCTATTATTAACGCAATTTACTCATGTAGCAAATATTTGAATTTAACCATCCATTATTACATTTATCTTAGTAAAAACAGTAATATTCATATGTTTTATTGCACAATGTACTTATTCAAATTTGATTTAGGCCAAGAAGCTCCTTCATTTAGGCCCACATATTTTTTACAGGATTGTTTTAGTTTGGTGTCTTCAATATTGTAGTTGTCCGTGCTTGTACAAGGCCCACAATAATATTAAAGTTCGATAAGAACCAGCATTTCTAAAAACGAATTCTTTCAAATATTTTAACAATATCACCTATAGAAAATGCACCCTGGACATAACTAGGCGAGGCAATTATAAAGTAATCAATTTGATAAAAAATAATCTGAGTTGGTAGATACTGTTGAAGGTCTGATTTGTCTTTGAAACATAATATGAAACTCTATGATTGAACAATTTCAATGTAACAACCCATTCATAGTTTTGCTTACTACGCGAAAACTGGACGAGCAATAAATGGCAATAAATTGCCAAATTCCATCTTTGAAGTGAATATATCACATACATAGTAAACTTTACGAATCTTGAAAACATAAACTAAAGTAAAGTAAAGTAAAATTTATTAAGTAGTTTAAAACAAAACTACTAAAGTACAGAATAATAAGCATACATTATGCAGTATTATTTAATTTTATTGAATAGGCATCGATTAACAAATGTTTTCATGAAGTGACTTGTCTTTATTTTGAGTATGTTAGATTTTTATTTGATTTCTTAAGTAGTAGTTTTCCGAATTTCTTTTTATAAAACGTGAATATAATGGATGTTTGATGTTTTCTGTTATGCGCTTGACATTCTTCTCATCTTCTTTTGATATTATTTCACTTAAATCATATTATTTAGTTGTAAATTTATAGCTCTTTCATCTGTTTAGGAATTTTTGTAGGTTCTTTATTACTGTTTGATCGCTTGAATATATTGAAATTCCATATCAAATTCTACTAAAAATTATTGATTCAAAAATTTTTTGTTATCATATCTCTTATTATATAAAGGCATAGATTTAAGTTGCTTATTAATTTCTTACCATGTTCTTTGAATGTTAAGTTTTCTTGAAGAGTCAATCCCAGTATTTCTATGCAATTCCCAATGGAGGTTGGCAATTCTTTTTTACAATTGCATAATGGTTTAGAATTTAAGCAAAATCGAATATGTTTGCTTTTTGCTGTGTTTACATTCATGTAATTATTATTAGACCAGTCAATGATATTATTGTATTCACTATGTAGTAATGCTCTTTCTTTTTTATTTGGATTTAAAGTAGATGGTATTAGTGAATTGCTATCATCAGCATATTTAATAATTTTGCCATTTTCGTCTTTAGATTGTAAATCATTTGAAAACACAGTAAAAGCATTCGGTCCTCCAACTGGACCTTGCGAACATCCCTTATCAATTTCCATTACCGGAATTTGATTGTCATCCCAATCTTTGCTTTCTGTGAGATAAGAAATCATGGCACCATCGTTGAATAACTCCGTGATATGTGAATTTCCTTAATTTATTTATAACAATTTCTGGTTTTACCATATCAAATGCTTTACTTAGATCAATTGATAAGCAGTGAATCCCATCTACATCCCGCTTATTTAACCAAGAACATAATAAATATTGAAATGTAAGCAAGCAATCTTCAGTGCTAGAATTACATTTATAAGCAAATTGCATGTTATCAATTTCATTTTAAATAATATCATTGAGATATTGATTATGAACTGCTCTTTCAAAACGACGTGATGTTATTAAGCTTACTGAAATTCCTCGTATATGATCTTTTGTAGATAGCTTTTCTTTGGGAAGTGCTGTTACATTAACCGTTTTATAACTTGCAGGATAAGTGCGACCAGTTCAAGATAGATTCCAAACATAATGGATAGCAGGAGCAAGGACATCCCAAAATTCTCTATATACCCATGAAGACATACTATTTGGACCAGGTGCAGTAGTTTTGCAGTTTCTTAATAGTGATGAAACAATATTTAATGGTATGCTAAGCGAATACTCATTATTAACCAATTCAAATTGCGGGATTGGAATTTTACTGTTTATTATTTCTGAATTACTATGATTACGTCGTGTGCGACTTGCTAAGGCAATATTTAATATTTGAGGAGTAAAGCTATTGTGGCATCGGCATGAAATCTGGTATCATCGCAGCATGATTTGCCGATGTCGCAGTATTATAATAAACTGAAATCCGAAAATGACGGGGTGAACGTACACCTTAATCGTTTAAATGATACGGGAGATCAGGTAAAAGGAAGGGTGTGGCCACACTCGGCCGACCCGATACAGAGAATCTCACAAGAAAGAGTCGCATTGGACGAGAGCCCTAATTTAAAAGAGAGAGAAAACCTAGGAGTTCTTGGTGCATGTGTATAACCTACGTGCAAGTAAAATAAACCTACACTCAGTGCTTCCTCAGCTCGTGCAATTTAGGTGGCAGCAATAAATTAAATAAATAACGACATGAAGAGCTAGTATGAAAGGCCTTATCCGTATACCTGCCGAAGTGTTGATGGAATGAGCTTGCGGAGTTGTGGCAACGCAAGGCGCCCGGGTCAGCACTTCGAGAAATTTAGAAAAGCATTTTTCATAAAATATGCAAATCAAGAAAACAGAGTAAACTAAACTGTATTGAATGGCGGAATATTACAATCTTAGCAAATTTATAAGTAATAGAACAAGTAATTTGTAAACGAGATCGTACCGTATAGCAAAAACAAAAGACAGGTTCCTCGCGTAGCCTTTTGTACGATAACGAAATCAGCAGAACTGCAACAGAAAACTCAAATATTTAAAATGCACACTTTGTCAAATATGTCATGACACCTAAGCGAGGGAAATTCAAAAATTATGCAATTGAATTAATGTACAATTCGTTAATTACAAATTTCGTAAGAATAAATTGGAAATGTTTTTTCACCGCTGAGGTGGAGTGACACCACATTATCTTTTTCAATGCAATTATTGGAAATTTTTCTATGCGAGATTCGAATAATGTTTGTCCATAGAGACTTATCCTTAACCTTTTTATATCTTTAATTTCATACTACGTATAATAGAGTAGAAATGTTGAGCTCTATGTAATTTCCTATGATTAGTAGCTTGAGATTTTAAATTTAGCATGTGTTTGATCATTGTTGTCACCCAAATCGGATCTCTGTCAGACATTATAACTGTTTTGAATGGAAATTAGCATTTTAATAGTTTATTATCAAACATCCGCTGCGGCTATTGAAGGGTTATCACACTCAATTGCATCATTTTGTAATAAGTTATTCTATTTGCGATTTATAAACTCTAGTACTTTTTTATATTTATTTTCAGGATATCTATGTTTGGGAATAGCAACTACTGCTAAGTGATCAGAATATAACGTTGTTTTATATGTTACTACTTTAGCAAAATTGTTGATTTGTTTGTTAAAATGCGATCTAGACAAGAGTTGTACTAGGGGAATCAAGTATTTGAATATCAAGTATGTCCGTAAAATCATACTGATTAAAATCGCCTGTAATAAATATATTTGAATTTGGCCAAATATCGACGTAGTTCTTATATTTCTTGCCTAAATAATCGGTCAATTGAGATTCATTGTAATTAATTTTACTATTATCCTTCTGATAATATGTCGAATTAATTACTGTAATTTCTGACGAATTCGTGTGCTGAACTTTTATCCTGTAGGAAACAAACGCAATGTGCATTTACACATTATGAATTTCAAATGGTAGCATCTAAATTAATGGTTAATATACAAGTCAAACGAGATGACATTCACAATATAAAACACATGACAACTAAATGTTTAAACAAATTCAATTAAAAATTAACAAACAAACGACGTTTCTATAAAGTCTATGATAAATTTACATCAGA
>CABFPE010000440.1:270488-286659 GCA_900660155.1 Hofstenia miamia
TGTAAGGTAATGTGGGAAAGTAAAACTAAAAAATGTAAGGTAAATGTGGGAAATTAGATCAAATAAATACCACAAAACTAGTAAAAGTACATGCATGACGTCAGTAAAACACCTCCGCCAATATCCACGACGTCTCAGGTCAAAGGCCACCCCTCTCGACCAATCACAAAAAAGTGAGATCTCCTTCTAGTCCCCTTATACTACTAACATATATTCTATCATAAGCAGGACATGTAGACATATCACTTTGAAATCTTGAATTATGTTGATGAATTAGAGAACGCACTTCTCCTGAAATTCATCAAACAGCAAACTTATTTGAAACATAACAGAATAAAATTTCACATTTCTGATCCATATGACTATTGAAAAGTGAAGCAAGCCAAGTAATTTAATTAATAATATGTTTACCTAATATACTCATATTAGTTCTGTCTGTGTAAGATGGTATGCCAGTAATAGTGCACTTTGGTAGTATAGGACAAACTGATTTATTATTGCTGCGTAAAATTGGCAATTAATTTTTTTTCCAACCATAGATTGGAAGTAAATGTTGTACAGAGCTTTTGGATAACAGAACATATGTCCAGTCCTAAAATAATTAGGATCATTGTGATTATATAGAATATATTCACTAAAGCATACACTTATTTGAAAATAAACATTTTTGAAAAATAAATTTTTAAGCATGTTACACTGGCCACATAAATCAATGATTGCTATGTCCATCATTATTTTGTGAAAAGTACAGAGACATTGGGCAACTGTGTTCTTTACTTAAAGCTGTGACTTGAAGCACCATCCAGTATTCACTAGTGTTTGATGGATTCAATTAAGGAAAGATTTTTGAAATTTGTTAACTCCGGAGGCAATGTTGCCTAATTTTTTTAGATAAACTTATAGAAAACTAAATTTGAATTAGATTGTTATAAATTTTGTTACTGTAAGTGTTTTTGTTGCTAAGAGATTGAAAAAAATCTCATTTTTTTTACAGGAGCTATAAATTAAGCTGTGACATATTCTTATTGCTCTGTTGATCAGTTAAATGTTTTGCCTGGCTTATCACGGTTAGTGAAAAGGGATAGTGCTTGCCATTCTCCTCTAGGTTTCACTGATGAGAAAATTGAATACTAGCAACAATTTACTTTCTCGTCTCAATATTAGTAAATGCAATTGTGTTTAAAAAATCCAAGATGTTTAATAACTATATTATTATTGCGATTGCTGATTAACAGAAAGGAATTCATCACAATTTTTAAGCGTAAGAACGATTAGTTTTGATTTGAATACATAATATAATAAAGTAAGTTATCTTTCACAATGTAGAGATTGTGTGATGATAAGATGTAAAATGTCCAACTGCGGTTAGTAGTTCCTTCTTTTACTTACAAGGAAATTATTTTTGTAATCATCTACTGTAAAGTTAAGCAGTGGTAAAAAAACACATACATAATTATGCCATTTTTCAATTAAAAATATTAAGTAAGACTAATCTATTGATAATTTTATTAAATGCTGAGTTATACTAACTGGAGTAGCTAATTATTAAGTCAGAATTCTAAAAGAACTTTAGCTAAATAAATTATGTTATAAAACACAAACAACAGCGAGTGATTTTAAATTGCAGAATCGAGAACTGGAATAACTAGCATTGTATATAAAATTAGATAATCGAGATAAGTTCAAAAATAAATCAGAGATTATATTTGTTCTCATTTTCATCTGAAAATTTGCAATGAGGCCTGTGCGGGATATACTTTCTACAATTAACTTTACTTAATTTAAACAACTTGTAAATTTATTGTGAATATCAATTTCTCTAAACATAAACTTTCTTACACAATTATTGAAGTTCATTATCAGTATTTGTTGCTTAGTATATTTTTAAGTATACGATGCTGAAAGAATAAAGACTATTTTTTAAATAGGTAATTAATAGTGTACTACACTTTAGAATAATCATTCGTTACTTATCCATTACATTTCCTAGAGTGTTACTTTGCTAGACTGTGAATTTAATTACTTTTTTAAAATGTTTTTCCTCCACATGGTTATTTACAAGATAAACATAGACAGAAATACATAAATATATGACTTACTTATTCAATACACAACATTCGTATAAGATTCATTACAATTTTGCAACATTTGAATAACAATTAATATAAATATAAATGGCAGGCAGTAAGTAATGCAGGAAGCAAAATAAATTTGCGAAAGTAGTATTAATGAGCAACTTATGTACATATATATATATATATATATATTACTCAACAAACTATTAAACGTTTGATACAACGGCACAAAATTGCCTGATTCCTTGAAACTCGTTATAAATGGATTGTATTGTAGGCCTATATACAGTCCACGAAAAAGAATATTGCCTGATAAAAGACTTGATCTGTAATCTATTAGAAAGTTTCTATTATATGATGCACGAGCTAGAATTGTATATATTAGTATTTTGCAAAACCATCTAACTGGAGAGAAAAATTGGGCCTAATAGTTGGCATTGCTAAGACAGAAAAAAATATTCTACTTATACATGCATATTAGAGGAAGAAAGAAAAACGTTATATCACCAAGAGAGAATATCTAAATTTGTGTACATTATGAGATCGAAAAAAAATTATATATATTGAATTATGGTTTACATTCCGCTGTCGCCCAAAGCTTCAGCAATTTATTACTTTGTGACACTTCAACACCTTATAACGCAAGGTTTATTTCACGAACTTTAGCGTTAGCACAAATTGCTAATTGCGCTTTCCTATGCCATAGTTTAATTCACGGGGGATACGTTCTACTAATTATAGATATAAAACAATTATTATTATAATACTTAAAATAAAAATTATGGAACTAGTAGCAAATCCAAGACGAAAAGATAGTACTGGGAACAATTAAATTGTGGTAGCTTATAATATTTTGCATTTAAGACATTTTTCACAAAAACGGATATGACTGCTTTAATTTTCAAGTTTCTCTAACTCAGAATACGATAATCGAAAAGAGGCCTTGCTTTTTATGTATAAGAAATTATGCTTAAATATAATATTTAAAAACAAAATTTGCAGTATTCGTACAAACGATTTTCTTCGTGTTTTCAACCACAGAGAAGGCAGTAATCTAGAAAGAACCATTTAAATTCAATGCAGAATCAAATTCAAGTATTTATCGAGATGTTTATTTAATCCAATTTTAGATAAAACAGAACGTCAATTTGCTTGGTTTGTAAACGCTTTCCTCATTTCATGCTTAAATATTTGTTGTCAACTTTGTGACAGATCAACTAGTTATAAAAAAACGGCATGGCGTTTTTGATATTTAAGATGACAGAATATTTTTCTAGTCGTTTTCAGAATTGCGATTAATACTCTGTCAATGCAATTCTAGATTACATATAATAATAAATGCTTACCTCCCATTTTATTATCTGATCAAATGAATTTAAAATTTGCTTAAGTCGCATTAGTTAACACGTGATAAATAAATAGGTCTTAAGTTTTGAAGGTCTAAGGTATTTGAAGGTAAAAAATATTATTGGGATTTTTCTGTTTCGTATTATTTATTTTTAATTAATTTTCATTACTAAGAAATGGATGCCTTCAAATGAAGGATATCAAAATATTCCAGAAGAAAACGAATGAAACGAAGCATAAAATACAACGGCTACTTGGAAAATCACAAAGAAATGAAGTTAAATACCAAGAATACAGATTAAAATTTCAAGAAACATATATATTTCTGGTTACACATGTATTTTAAAAATTTTGAAAAATGACCAAAACTAATAATCCTATGCAAATTTTAAAAAAGTTTATATATTTACCGAATTTGAATCTTTACCCAATTTTCTGAACAGGTATGTAAGCAATCCTATTAAATATAAATTTGAAAGAAGAATTGTTAAATTGAAAGCTGTTTTAGGTAAACATCAACTAAAGGCTATACCCTCTGATAAAGGAATCATCAAAAATGAGGATCATAATAATATGATTCTTGATATCTTGAAAGGAAAAAAATTTGAAGATATTTTAATGCTCAAAAATAAAACAAGATGACTAAAATTTTTATAAAAATTCTAAATCAACTGGTGCTGGTTTGAAGATTTTATGGATTGACTGAGGTCCATAAATCAGAAGTACCACTTAAAACAATTGCAATTTCTTGTTATAATATAAATAAAAAAACTGTCCGTCAAATTAAATTGTATCAAAATTTTCTAAAGCAAAAATCAATTTGAATTCTAAACAAATTTCTGATAGTATTACGAAAAAAATAATAATAAGTCCATGATTTCACATGGCATTCTAGAGAAATCGATAAATGTGGTAATAAAACTATTGAAGAACAAATGCATCATAATATATGAATTAGACTATGATTTAACCAAAGTGCTATACTATTACCAAAAATACATTAATGAAATTGCCAGGGAATTTTTATCTACAGATTGAGTCTAATTATGGCAAATATTTTTCGTTCTTTAATTGAAAACAATATTTCAAAACAACATATAGTTAAGTTTTTATGGAAAATATAAGGATGCTTTATGCGATAGTAAAAGAAAGCAGAAGAAATCTTAACTAGTCTATATTTAGTGGATAATAATATTAAGTGCACAATGGAAGGAAACATAATTGCATTCGAAATTTTTTAAATGCTAAAATATAGATGAATTCAAAATCGCTAATAACTGGACTATACAAAAAGCAATCGGATACCGACTTGTTACTTAATAATAATTTATATTAATCAAGATAATTCTAAATATCCTAAATTAAAGGATCAATGCATAGAATATTCGATATTGCAAGATTTTATGACGACATTGGCGAAAGAATTATCAAATTGAATCAGATCAAAGAAAAAATAAAACGAATAGCCAAGTAATTTTAGGGATAAATACATTGAAGAAGCAATTACGGAAATAATTACGACCAACAAAGAAATGAAATATTGACACAATTTGGAACATGTATTTAAAATCCAATATCGAGACGTTCAAACCATAAAAATGTAAGATTCATATATGATTGATAAACTTATTGCAAATCTTGGACTTAAATCACCAACTAAGTGATTCTGTGGTAAGGTTTTTATCAGAAACTACGTAGAAGAACAAAAGAACATAAAATTAATTCAGCAATTTAAGGAAATCTAAAAATTGTGTGGACTCAGTTACGAAGCTAAGCTTTTAAAGAATACAGAAGTGAATCATCTAGAAATCATTGACAAGTATTTTAATTAAATCTTGACTACCAAGTTTAAATTTAAAAGATGATTACACAAACTATTACTCCAAATAATATACATTTAGTGCTATTTGTTATTGTTGTAAAATCCAGTAAATATATAGAAAAATACATAGAGAAAATTTTTTTACTTACTTTTTTTTGAAACCAAATATATAAGCTATCCGTTATCCTTAATTATTTTCATATCTTAGTTAGTCTCTCGTTTACAGGCAAACGTATTCAGCACTAGTCAACTGTCTAAGGTAAAGCGATGATCGAATATCTCTCGCTTTAATTAAAAAAGTAAAAATAAATAATAATTTGGTAACATTTTTCCAATTCAAAGAAACATCAAAACATCTTAAAATTAGGAAATGTCTGGACAAACCAATTACTTTCGCAATAATTCATAAAAAGTACCAGGTATAATAGAAATTACAATATATCTGTAATTAATGTGGAAATCTCAACACAGAAATTTTCTTCATTATTTGATTACTAATATGTGAAACAATTTTAATTTTGAATGCTTTGAAACTAATTGTCTCATACCTGATCATTTATGATTGTGACATTACCAATAACAAAGACATTCATATATTAATGTCCTTGTCAATAGAAAACAAAATAGATTATCAATTTAAATTTAACCAAAACATGATATTCAATGGTCAAATTTGCCTTATTTTACTACTTACATCAGTTAATCAAAAATTAAAATCTATACGTATGCGTACAATTTACATATCATCATAATGATTGATGTTCACTTATAAGCTAAGTGTCAAACTAAATCATTGACGTTTAAACGGATCCTAACAAGTGAAACATGTTACATACATAGAATATTGCAAAAAGAAAAATATTGAAAATTTGAGCAAATGTATGGGATCTAAGGTGGGTGTAATTTCGAAAATAATGCATCATTGAACTGTTTTTCGAAGTGATTTTAGAAGAATGCAATTCATACCTATATGGAAGAATGGTGAGGCACAGGACTTAGGAAACCCGTTAATTACAGAGCAATTGCTGTTTTGTTAATTTTATTGGCTTATTATGTAGCTACATAAAGGAGGTTTTGGTTTCTATACTCACATATATATTGTCATGTCATTGTCTATGTCAACACTTTTACAGGTAATTTTACTGGATTACGCTAACCTAAAACCACCCCCACGAAATTTGCGAGCATGTAAAACTGCTAACCATCTGGTAAAGGAGCCATTTAGTGAATAATCTATTCGACATTTAGTGAAGACGTTCAAGGAAACATATTATCTTCATGACAAACCACATTCTGGCCGGCCATAATTAGCCGAAGAGCGGGCAGATGTTGTTATGGAAACAACTTCTGAATTTCAAAATGCTAATTCTTTTGCCTATTGCAGTTCAACAGAAACGGAGCGGAAAGCGGTATGCCCCTCGAAGTGTGCATAAAATTCTACTAAATAATCTTGGTATGTTTCTCTTATCATATTACCAAACATCAAGCCATCACTAAGGATGATAAAATTTCACGAATCAATGTGCAACCTGGGTACTGGAAAATGCAGAATCGCACTCGAATCTGGTATGGTCTGATGAGATATATTTTTCATTAGACGATGCCGTAAACTTTTATAACTGCATTATTTGGACATTTGAAAATACTCATCAAACTTTAGGTTTATCATTACACTCACCTAAGATGTGTGTATGGATCGGCTTTTCATAAACTTCAAATTAAAGCCATTTTTCCCGCAAATGTCAGCAGTGAGAATATCTCACAATGCTAGAGGATCGTGTTATGCTACAACTAAGACGAAGACGGGCTATGAGGACAGCAATCTTCCAACAAGATTGTCTGCCGCCTCACTATTTGATAATCGTTAGGCAATACCTCAATTTACAGAAGCAAGTCTTATTGCGAGAGGAGTTGGACAACCCTGGCCACCTCGTTCTCCCGACCTTAGTCCCTTAGACTATTGGTTTTGGGGTCTATCAAAGGCTCGTGTTTATCATCACAACAAACCAGACAAGACAATCTAGATGACCTGAAAGCACGTATTCAAGAAAAATTATAAAGCAATCGCAACTGATGAATTAGCCCTCAGTGTCAGCCGCCTGACTACTTGTGCAAATTTGGTTTTACAGGAAAATGGAGAAACATTCAAACACTTAAAATGATTTGATAAAAAACCTCCCTACGTTGTCAATTATTGTTAATAAACGGTTATTCATTTACTTTTCACTCTCATGTAGTAAAGGGTTAATCTTAGGCGTGATTTATGGCCAGCCCTGTAATATGAAAATAATAATGATCAAAATAATTCAAATATGTAAAAAAGTAAAACTTCTAATATTGTGAGACATTGCTAGCACAACCTATTCTGCACATGCCGTTGACTAAACTGTAACACGTTGCCAACTTTGCTGCGATCAAACCTTATCAGGATAAAATACGGCTGGATGCCAAAAATTATTAGCCTTCTGGTATTCAGCAACATTTCAACACTATTTGGTCAAATTTTAGTGAACGGTGCTGAAATTTATTGCTTGAATTTCACGGAAAAAAATAATTGATTTAGTTAAAACACTACATAAACCTTTGAAGATTTTCTAATAGATTTAATGAAAAAATGAATTTAGACTAGATTGTAGTGAGTATTGATCTGATTAAAATGCTTTCAACTATTTTTAGATGTTTAGAGAGAGTGTGATACTGTAATAAGCCGCATATAATAGGGCTTAGAAATGGAAAGAAATCATTTTAAGCTGACTATGCTAATACTCACCTATCCCTTCTCTTCATTTCCTCTCTATTTACCTAATTTGATTATATTTGTTTGATTATACATTAATTTAAGGTCAATGTAATTTTGTATATATAAACAGAAGACTACAGTAAATAATGATTTGTAAATTTAACTACCAATAAATATAGAATTATATAAAAATAGTGAAATATATATTTTAGTGAATGACTTTATAAATATATAAGTAAAACTATTCGGAAATTTCCTTTGGAACTTCAGTTTTCTCTGTGCCTTTTGCAACAGCCCCAAATTCACAATATAAATGCTAGAACTGTTGTAAATGTTGATTATATTTACAATGCCAACAAAATTATATTCAGTGAAGCTAGTTTTCATTAACCTTATTCGACTTGGGGGAGGGAGATTTCCTCTTCCCTATGAAACCCTTGATTATTATTCAAAAATGTGTGAAGATTGTTTAGTGAGACTTGATTACCTTTTCTAACTTTTATCAGAACTGGACATGAGTAGATGAGTCAGATGTGTCACAATGTCAAGATTGATAACAATCACATGGACCATGTCCAGTTCTGATTCTTATTGGGAATCATAACGCCCTAATACGAATTCTTTCAATATCTGCTCATTTTGTGCAAAGTAGTGATTTTCAAACGTAGATATCGTATACAAATTTGTGGAAAAAAATTACTGGTAGTCCTTAAAAAATTAGTAAAGTAATCAATAAAACTATATTTGGTAAGTTAGAAATGAATTCTATTGAAATCCATCCTTTCCAATGTTTAAGACCAAATATTCCATGTTGCATACGGCAATGGAATTTCCGTTCCGTTTCCAGATTATGTAAATGGAAATGGAAATCATTTTATGAAGTGGAAGTTTAATGGAAATCTATAGAACTTCAAATTCAAAAATAGACATTTTCAACATAAAAAGTTCACCATTTACTAAGATAAAAATAAAATTGTTAAGAATAATAACAAAATTTATGAAAATAATCAAATTAGTCTGAATCATTAAAGCTTTGAGCAAAGTAGGAAGAGACTTGTTGAAACTATCAAGCTTGATTGACTTAAGAAGCTCTGTCATTTACGTAATAATCTTTGCATATCATTTCTAAGCAAGAGAATTTAAAAAAGAGCAGAGTCAAAATGTATGCTTAAGTAATCGCTTCAATACTCTGGTATGTCTTAAGAATTCCAGCTTTCATGCTTAAATACGGAAATAGTCACCCATGGTCCAGATGCCGTTGGAGACTGCGCCAGTTTGTACCATCTAATATTCGTTAATTATTCCGATTTCAGAAATACATTTCTGTTCTCTAAAATTATCCTTTGATTTTGAATAGGATTGAGAGAAATTTGCTGAGATAATTTATAAAAATGAAATTGCTTGAAATTCTATTGTGAAATTTAGCTGCTACAACCAATCATTGCAAATGTCTAAGCTGAATTGTAGAGCTCTACGGGACGACTCAGTCCCATGGGATTCGGACCCGGACTAAAGATTTTATGAGACTGAGATCAACATAGAACTGGGACCAAAAATGAACAATCTTAAACTAAGTATTTCAAGAAAGTATTCATAATTTTTACCAAATTTTGTTCAAATATATAAAGAAGTGTTACTAAATTTCAAGAGATTGCATGGAAGAGTACAGGATACCCCATTCATCTAAAACTCTATTTGCGTTTGCATGATCCAAATTTCATCTCAACAACATATGCATAGCATTTTCTTTCCTTGTTTCCAAATCTGATGTCAAATCATTAGGTTTTTGTAGTTTTTGCTTTGTATTTAAGGTTTAGGTCTACAAAATAATCAAATTTTAGGTTTAGGAAACATGAATTTGTGACTTTGGTTTAGGGCTTAGATCTATAAAATTGATAAACGCACCAAAATCCATATATTTTTAAGAAAACAGCAAAATCTGGTCAAAAAGAATGATCCTGAAAAGGGAGGAATGCATTCGGTAAAAAGAAGAGCGGACCATAATTAGGGTTATAAAGATGTGAACATACTTTTCAAATAGCTGTAGAAATGGAAGACAATCACATTTCCATAAGTAAGGCCGCAAATATTTGGTTTTTTTCAAAAAATACCCAAATTTCTAGTTTTCACGAGGTCTTCAAAATAAGTAGTCGCATCGCTAATTATCTTGGGGGGGGCAGACGTGCGATTCTATCAAATTGTCAACATTATCTTTTGAGCATTCTACTTTTTTGGCACTATTGTTGCAGTTGTAATTTTATCAGCATTTGTTGTTAGTATATTTGTTTATGTACGATGCTGCAACAAGAAAGGATATTTATTTTTTTTCTTCTATATTGCTGATATGAATATCTGTGCAAAGTCTTGTTAAATATCATAATCCATTAACGAGTTAGATAGGAGAAGAAATCCTCCTCTCCAGGTTTGATGAGAACAAAAAGGCCCAGGTTGAATAGGATTAAGAAGCATTCCCAGTCGCTACAAAATAATAGTAATGAATGTCTATTAAGGAAGACTATTCGTTCTTTCTCTTTCTAATATATATATATATATATATATATATATATATATGTATATACTAATTCGTCCCTCTATGCATTCATTCCACATAACCATATAAGTTGATTGTTCCACATAAATTCCTGAATTTTTGTAGGACAGTCTTTTACAAAGTAGTCCCTACCTTCCAGCAAAATATTTTAAGGATCGATGAGTTTTTTAGCGAGAATCTCAAAAAGTTTAATTTTCGGCAAAACCCCAAGTCCCTCTGTACTATGGAAAAATTGGCTCCGATCTCTCTATGTAGACCTTTTTGCAAAAACCCCTGTACGAAGCGGGACGTATTAGTATTAGTATATACATATATATATATATATATATATATATATATATAAGATTTTCCTCGGACTGATAAGTAGGCATGGAATTTCATAAACATTTACAATATAAGCATTACAAATAACGCTGATTGACTAGTGTTGTTTACGCAATCTACTTGACTTTGTTTGTATAGCTAAGGTAAAATATTCAATGCAATATTCGAACCATGCAGATTAAAATATTTTGGAATGGAATAAGCATTAATTAAAAATAAGAATGTTAACCATTTCAAAGACTTCGAAGTGATGTAAAACAACAGGAAGCTAAATTTGTAAAGATTCAATTAATAGAAACGAGAAATTCGTAAAATCTGTATTTCAATAATTAATTCATAAGAAAATAATAACTTAAATTGCTTAAAAATAATTAAGATTTGCAGTTTAAAAAATAACAAAAAGTGTAAGGATATTTACAACTGGAAAGCTGAAATTAAAAGAGCACCGTACAAGCGCACCAAGAGTGGTCATTTGGTGGCGATCGTTTGTGGATGAGAGCCACTCTGTGACTTGGTAGAACGAGTTGAGGCACGTCTTATCGATTGGAGGCCGCTGTTCTTTGACTAGAACGCAGACTATCAGAGATGGCATTAGGGATTGATGAAACGGTCGTCTGCAAATGTTCCAAACGTGATTCAAGTTTATCAAGGCGACTTTCCAAAACATCATGACTTGTTTGGAGTCTGTCATAAATTTCTGTAATGGTTTCCTGCGTCTAAAATAATTTTCTTATTTTTTATCATTGCCTAAAACACTTTGCGCAATTTGTTTATAAAAAACTAGTTTTCTACACCATGGTAAGTAGAAGAAAACTGGACGTTACACTCAAGAAGTAGCTTTGCTTAAATCAATTACCACAAATATTACACCAGGTTAAGCTAAGCGGAATTTACGTTCTACAAATCGAAAAATATGCACAAAACCCAAAAACTAGAGACTTAAAACGAAGCGTATTTTTATTGATTGTTGGCTTTGTCTATTTAATATCTACAACAAATTTAGTTTGAGGGTTACAACATTTTAGCGAACTATTAAAGATTGTGAACATTTTTGAATTACTAATCGATGCTGCAATGGTTTGTATTTTCCTAATGTGAAATAGCACTTGAAACTTTCAATGTAGATTGGCATATTAACAGTTCATCATTCTGCTGCGTAACAATTGTTAATGCAAACAGGGAAAGTCAGAAGTGTTGATTGAAATGTAACATTGTCAAATAATTATGTCAGATGGGAAACGAATTGAAAACAAATTGGAAATTTAAGTCACAAAACCAAAATAGCGCGTTGAATTTGATTCCAGCCCTTCTAAAAACTATTTTCATAATAATCCATTAAGACTTATTAAAATCTATGGCATGGATGTATGCCAGCGCTGTAAATGGGTCAACCAAATCCAAGTTCTTTTGAGACTAATGCATTTGACCCAACCCACAACTGTTTCCAAGTGTAATTCAAATACCAGGGGTGTACTCGAGGAGCGCTTAGGGGGACTTAGACTACCTTGTTAAATTGGATTAGTGGCCCAGCCCTCTTGCTAAACTTATTTTATTAGCATGTAGTGTTGGATTTTAGTTGACAAATTAAATTGGAAAATTTATTACCCTTGAAAAGCCAATCTATAAAATTTTTATTAAACAAAGGGTTACCGATCTGTCAAACGTAAACCCCTCTTATTAATTTTCTTATTTATTAACCCCTGCCAAATATGACTAAACTACATTATAAATGCTTCTACAGGTTTTTGCTTCATAGCAAATATACATAAACACGTTTGAAAAGAATCTTATAAAATATACTAAGAAGTAAAAATTCACATATAGTCCTAAAATGTAAAAGTATTTATACTGAAATTTAAAAATTTAACAAAAACAATATATATATATATATATATATATATATATATATATATACATATATATATATATATATATATATATGTACTTCTATTTAAATACATATAAATATAATCAGTGAAATACCTTCGCCATGTCTACCATTTGATTGGCTTGATCGAAAAGTTTTCTCTGATCGATTTTAGTTTTTCTTAGTCTAAAAAGTTAACTTTAAAAATGGCTAGTTAAAGTGTAAATGTTTAAATTCTCTATGTGTACAAATTATCTCTGAAGAATGTGATTGCGGTAGCCTTATCTACAAATGATTAGATCAAAGTTTGAATAACTTCCTTTTCCTTTATAAAAATTTACAATAAATGTAGCAACTTGAAATTGTCGAAAATAGAAACAATGTTACACCAGTATTAGAAAAACATGGGTTGTGTGGAACAATTCAATGTAAAAATAAGGCCAATATAGTATTTGGCGTTTGAAGCAGGTAATGAATGCGTGTAATTGCACCTTAACCTTAAACAAACTAGGATTTCTTAAAATTTTGAATGGCTCTCGAAAAAAAATTTAAACGTCTATAACTCAAGAACTAAGCACTGCAAGATAGAAAAGTGTCTCCTATTTTATTTTCGCTCTTAAACCACGAAGCGCCACTGTTCCACTGCAACCTCTGACTTTGCGAACGACACGCTTCAATGACAAAATAGTTAAAGTTCGCTGTTCATCTCTTGCGCCTTAAACCTTATATTTACCCGAATATTAAATTTGGAGAGAATTCAAAAATTTGCTAAACATCACAAACACATGTTTTCATTTAGGTGATGTGTACTAAATCCTGTTTGGTAGTTAATGGCACATACTTTTACACTATAAATGGGCTGCCGCATGCCCTCCCGATAAAACAATTGAAAGCAACATCGACTGAAGGCGAAACTGGTATATATCAAACACAGCCTTCTGCTTATAAGCAAAAATTGTGATGTGCGGCTACAAGTTTTAGCCGCGGTCGCAAACTTTTATCGCACGGCTAAGCGGTTACCGACATGAGACGAATAATCCACCACTAAGAAAGTCGGCTAAAGCCTCGAATTGCATTTTGCATCAAAACACTATTTCAAAATTAAATATAGTAATAAGCAATCATTAAATATCGAAACCTTCCCCTATTGGAAAAATTATCGATGCTTAAATGTATTATAAAAACTTCCTATGTAGAAGTACGCAATTTAAATTTCTAATGCTAATAATCGGCTATGGCTATTGAGATTAACAGCTACGGCTAGTGTAATGGAGTTGGTCAACAGCTGAGAAACCTAGATATAAAGCTGGTTAGCTTAGCGCACATCACTAATACACGTGCGTTGGTCACCTGGAGGCCTAAGTAGACTGGAGGCAATGGGGTTGTGATGAAGAATTTGACGAGTGTAATTGAACTAACATAACTTGTGTTGGATTAGTTTTGTTTACTTCTGAATATTTTTATTAGTTTTACCCTAGAAAATGTACATTAAGAATCCAATTTACCATCTTAGTTTCGAATTTAGTAAAATTTTTTGTAAAATATTTTATGTTTTTAACCGAAAATACGTTGGAAATCTCTGCATAAATGATTGGTACAAGTGGTAAGAAATACCATCCTATTTTAGTGTATAATTTTTTCATGCTTAGGCTTAGACATCTTAGAACTTTAAA
Organism: Hofstenia miamia; assembly: GCA_900660155.1. Taxonomy (NCBI): domain Eukaryota; kingdom Metazoa; phylum Xenacoelomorpha; order Acoela; family Hofsteniidae; genus Hofstenia; species Hofstenia miamia. The sequence goes on from CABFPE010000440.1 coordinate 284,888, forward strand.
TCAGTATGTAACTAAATTCAAGATTGCAAAATCATTAATTGGTAATTATTTCGGTAAACTAACATATTTAAGTTTCCAATAAAAACTCAGTAATCCTAAGGAAAGAAAAAGCGAAGGTATTTGAATATGGGATAAGGATTAGAATGGTTAGCAATCATGTCTACTATTACTAAAAATATTATCAGTGCTCAAGAAAAACACCAAAAGGCAAATGCAGATCAAATTTACCAGCAGCACTAATTTTTAAATCATTGTTTTTGTTACTTAGTAGAAAAAAGCATTATGTAGTGTGCTCAAGTATTATTTGGCAACAGTGGCCTTTTTAGCAAAAAAGGATTCAGAGACCCAAGTTGGATTTCCAAAGGAACCGCAAATAAGCGCATTCCCCCACTAGGCCTAACTCAATTATAATTTGTTGGGTCTAAAAACCAAGAAGATTAATTTTAAATTACATTCCAAATATCTTGACTATATTTATTTCAGATGGATGGATGGAACTCTGCATGCAGAATAAACGAAATGGTTTTGAAGCTATGCTTGGAAGTTCGTTTTGTTGCCTATTTCTTAATAGTAGTTCCGAATTCAAATGCCAAACTATTTGAACCCATTCACAAACTAAAAATGCACCATTACCTAAGAAGACGTTTCAATAAACTGATAGAATTTTCAATACGTAATACTGAATGATTAAAATATTACTATCAAATTTTTTCAATCAAACGCTCCACTTTTTGTCATGAAAGTATGTTTTGGTCTTTATGACGTCAACAAAAATTTCAACGAGAAAAGTTCAAAGAATGAAAACTCTGCTTATGACATGACTCACTTAACTAAATAAGCTTTAGTGACTTAGACTTAGCAGCATCGTTCTTAAAAGCATTGCATTCACTAGCAGACGATAAAAATTTTTAAATCATACTAAGTAAAACTATTATTGGAACAACTATTTGTCATTCTCATTTCATTGACATTATCAGGGGTAAATGGATGTTTATACTTACACACTAAATGCATATGCATGGGTACATACACTTTTAAAATAACTTTGAAATTCATTGAACAATTAGAAATTCTTGAACAGTTATGTGAGCTTCACATTATTAGGCTTGGGAAAAAACAATTAATCGCTCATAATTAAAAAAGGCATTAAAAGGTGATAAAATGTATAGGCCTGTTAATCGCAAAGCTTGAGGTTTTTCATTTTATTGGCCGTTTCTGGCAATACTCCAAAAGGAAATCCATGTTAATGTATTCGCATAATTGCGAAATCGTGATATACAGGTATTAAATATTGTAAAATTTTAACAGAATCAATGAAAACTACTGCTACGAAAAACGAAAGACATGTAGTTTAACAGAAATACTATAAGCGTTTCTAATTGAATTTTTGAAATAGACGTTACATTTATAAAAAGATAACGAACATTTCATCCAAATTAGAAAACAAATCTATCGCATTTTAAATAGGTGATTAACGCTGGTTCAATCAAGAGGTCAAAGTAGACCAATAACATAATTTTTAAGCATTGCCTAAAAGTAGCTGGCTTACACATACACATCTCTATTATACTGATAATCATTTTGATTTTACAATATTTTTTCTCTTATTAATATATCTATCAACATATCTCATGACAACATTTCGAATCTATATCTAAATGATCTGAAATTACCGGATAATCGGAACCTATGAAAATAAACTGATTAATAAAGAGAATTAATAAAAAATGAAACTCCAGTCAATTATATATATATATATATATATATATATA
>CABFPE010000440.1:286804-311940 GCA_900660155.1 Hofstenia miamia
ATTATATATATATATATATATATATATATATATTCATGGGTCAAACTGTGATAATAGATTTACTTAAGGATTAGGTAAATATAAATATATTGTAATATTAAACAGCCAGATTGAAACATTTCTTTCAACTACACTTGTGAAAAAGTGCAAACTGTTTTTATTTTATCATCTACTCACAAAAGAAAATATAATATTAGAAACTTTTGCAGAGTACTTTGAATTATATCAAAGTGTTATCTAGCGTTCATGTAGATCAATGGCGCAACTACTTTTTTCTAATGAACATTCTTTATTAAAGAACTAACTTTTTATAATTATTCCTGTTGTATCTCAAAAAACATGCTCTTGCGTTTTTAATAACTAACTGCGGTTCTGTTTACCACTACATTCTCAAAATTTACTAAAATTTTCAAAACCTGCATTTTAAATGTACACCACTTAAAACCCAAACATCACATTTTAACTTTAAATCCTTTGGTTCACATTCTAAAACAATTTTCTGAAAGCCTATTAGGAAATTTGGGACTGCTGGAATTTGGACACATCAATCGGTATGTTTTTCTGTTATGATAAAGTTTGTCATAGAAAATATTCTTGTCTTTGAAGTTCATTAAAATATTAACTTAAGAAACATTCAAATTCTTGCCATACCCAGTGTTCAGATTATAAAGCGGTCTAAAGCCCATAGCAGCAATAACTAGCCTCAACTTCCTTGTTTTCTGTTAATAGACCAACCAAGACCCGTCCGTGTGCGCTGTGCGATTAGTTAGAAGTTGCTGCGGGAATTCTCTATTTGTGCCTTCAAATTTTAGATATTTTTATTATCTAAAAATATTTATGGAAACGATAACAAATTGTAAGAATTGTTTATGTCGTTTAGGGTGACTATCTTCTAATTACAGCGGCAAACGTTTTTGTAAACTAGGAATTTCACTTGAAATTCAAACTGATACATTTTATAAAGAAAACTAATCTTCAAAATGTCTACTAAATAAAAACTTACGTATGAATTGCCCTGAGAAATAATCGTTGATGATTTCTAATGTTTCGTTGGTTGGGTTTTTTTGTGAGCTTGGAGTGCTTATAAATAAACCATGTTTCACGCAAAACGTTTGCTGCAGCGTTTTTCAACTAAAAATAATAGATAAAAATTTTCCAATCAAAAGTCCATTTCCGGAACAGCTACATTTCTATTTACCTTGAGAGAAGTAGCGCAGTGAGTGCAATTTTATTAGAAGTATTTTCAACAAAATGTAAACTTATCAATAAACAATATTTAAAACAATCTTTTCAAATCATTATTAAGACTTGCAAGTTTTATTCAAACCTCCAATGATATCTAGATACATTCAAATGTTTTGTCCAAAATTTCGATAATAAAATTTCATTGTTTAATTTCTGTTAATAAATTATCTACATGTTTTCACAATATTGTACATTAAGCGGTTCTTCCTATTTATTTCATTTTTTCTAATTTTCTTCGTGTAAACATCCACAGGTTATCACTAATATCCCATTTTGTTTAGAGATTCTCGATTTGATTTATTCTATGCTGAAATTAATCGAAATTATCAATAGAAAATAAAGAAACAATTTAATCCGGTGTGCATTTAAATACCGATAAAATCACCATTTAACCACACTACGTTCCCTACAGAAAGCGTCGAAGCTCCCATTGAGATTTGAGATATGAAAATTCCGAGGTCTTTGTGTCAACAAGTATGTATGTGAATTCCGTGCGATTTTTCAAAAGTAAAGGAAACTGAAACGGCACACTATACCAGGGTTTCTTATTGGGAGTAAAATTTATCTCAGGGGTAAATCTCTTGATTTAAGGGGTGAATTATGGCCTTAGAGAAAGGTCTACTGGAGATACCCTAGGCCAAATACTGTAAATCCTTAGCATGCACCTTCAGGGAATATTGAAATGAGGAGTGAATACCACAAGAGAAGATTTACATCTTGCAAATGAGAAGGTCAATGGGATTTGGCAAATGGTAAGAAGGTGAATAATTCAAGTTCATGCAATCCTGAAAACTTAAACTCTACTGTTGTTGCATCAAATGTTGTACATGTTTATTAGTTTGAAGATTATAGCCAATTAAGATCTTAGATAATTTAAAAATGTATATTACAGATAAATTTTATATGGCTTCAAAAATTATCTAAATCATAACAATCACTACTATGTACAATACATTATTAATGAAAATAAAATTGAGAGTAATTTACGCACCCGTTTTGTTAGCTGATTGTCTTGCATAAAATTATGAACATGCTTCTCGGCACGTGTTAATTCTAACTTGCGCGCGAGCACAGCAACAACCATAGCGGTACAACCAGCTCCCTAAATAAATAAAATTAGGATTAGCCTTTACACTTAAACATGCCAATAAACTACATTTTGGAAAATATCTCAGATATGTTACTGCAAATAAAAGATATCCGATTTTAATATTCATTCAATTGCTATTTCGGATTAAATTACGGTAAAGTTTCTATTTCAGAGTAGGAAAGGAGAGTACTCTAATATCACGACCAAGGATTTATTGATATTTGCGATCAGAAAACACAATCGTAATATTCTTGTCATCAACATTTACTCTTAATATCATTAACAGTTCGTGACTGTTTGGGGTGAAATTGCACCCAAGCAATGTTTACTTATATATTTCTTGCAAAATATTGCAGTTACACAAAGGAAACTCTATGACTTTTCGCTGAACAAAGAAACCTTTCAAATGGAAAAAAAATCTTCAGGTTAAATTTGCATAAAGTATTCTCTTGCGAAAATTTATACTTTTGACTGTTTGAGATGCACATGCACCACAAAACACACACACACATATATATATATATATATATATATATATATGCAAAAATTTGGAAAGCTTCAGCTAAATAGTCCTATTCCTATTACAAGGGCAGTGCAATGTCACTTGGATGCATAACATGCACTGGAAAAGATTCTTTGTGCAGTGATATATCTGAATGTGGAACCTTTGCAGAAAAAAATAATGAGTCTTCTAATGAAATATGTTGGAATGAAAAGAAATATTACTAGTGATAATTTCCTTAAGTGGAAAACTGCTTTTCTGAAAATTATATTGGCACAATTCGACAAAACCGACTAGAAATTCCTGATGTTGCAAAGAGTATACATGAAAAAATATGAGTTTATTCACGGCAATATAACTCAAATAGTTTAAACTTGTGTTCTTGTTGGGCCAGGTATCAAAGCCAGTCATCCCTGTCTCCTAAATGGATCAATTCCAAAATAATTATATATATCGAGAAGATATTGTTCAACTGTACAACTCAAAAAAATGTTTTTGATACCATTGATAGCCTATGTTGATGTAATTATGCCCAAGAAACTCATGAATACCCAAAGCGATCAAATTATGATCATTACATATTCAACAAGAATTGGGATACAAACTTTGTAGTGATTTGATTGAACTTACACTATCAATGTCAAATTTGATGTGAAAGAGAACGTTCAATGATTGGAAATTACATTCAAATATCTACTTCAGCCTCTTAAACACAACTGTTCAATCTATTCAAGGTCGTTGTAAATTTTGCCCTAGAATTTACGACAGAAAGGCAAGAAGAGCTTGTGCTCAACGTTCAGGGCTCATATATTCTGATCATAAATTACTAATTTTAGATTTTGATCCATGGAAACGAAACTAACCTAAACTTTAAAGTTCTTGCAAGATCTTGCAAATTCCAGTCTAAAAATTCAAAGCAAGTTTTAAGCATTGCTAAAATTTGAAAAATCTTTTGGTTGAATCTAGCTTTCAAGAATTAACACGATTTGCACAACTACCACTCTGTATGGTAGGCAGCAAATTGTAAAAATCATTTCTCAAAATATCAAACTTTTTTAAGGACCAATCTAACATTAATTAAAATATGAGTTCCAGAATTAGTATTGAATTTACAAGAACTTTAAAATTCAATTTGGTTTCAATTTCCTGTGGAATGAATAAACTGTTTACAATTATATGTATATTATATATATACAGGGTCCGCCATAAGTCACTACGAGTTTTTTTCTGTTATAAGCATAGAAATGTATTGACAAGTTTAATCTCAGCTAACAGTGTATAATTGTTTCTTATTGGTTCAAACAGACATTCAAAAAATAGCTATCGATTACACACTTAAAATTCGACACCTTAAAATTCAATATCTATGTTTTATAAATATCTATGACCTTATTTTAAACACGTTCTTATTTCATTATACCAGATTTTAACCTCTTGTGATAATGCGTTGTGGGGCATTATAAGACCTGGAATAATGTCTCAAAAGGTTAATAATATAGAGGCCCTAAAACAAGTAGTCCGCAATGAGATTACCAACAAGATTACAGCTGATGTTCTCCGAAAAATAAATGATCGAACTTTCAGGAGGTTTCGCTTATGTGTCGAACATAATGGTCTCCAAGTGGACCCATTTGACATTTAATTCATAGTTATCTTGCTTATATATTTTCAAATTTATTTTATGTATTGTTTACCTGCTATACCTGTACCTATACCTGAATTATACAGTTTTTTAAAAAAGTATATTTTACTCTTTCTTATTAAACAAAAAACTCGTAGTGACTTATGGCGGCACGTGTATATATATATATATATATATATATATAATTGGCATATTAAATTTAAGTTAGTTTCAAGAAATTTATTGCATAAAAAACTACATTTATATATATATATATATCAGAAAAAATTGTTATTAAGCCAATTTTTAACAAAAAATTAACAATTTTTCAGTAAATGGCAGAGCTATTGCAATATATATATATATATATAAATTACATTACTTCCAAAGATTGTAAAATAATATCGAACTTCATATTTTCAGTATTCATAAATATTTGTTCAATGCAGAACAGTTCAAAAAATAATGGTAGTCTAAATTTTGAAATATACATTAACATAATGAAAATCATGTTTCATTAAATTAAATATTTTTAAAGGAGGTAATAAAATTGGTTAGAGACTTTTTACTTATATTAATTAAAGAAAATCATATTTTTGTATTATTCATACTTTGTTTCGTTAAAACATTTGAGTTGCGGTGCACCCCAAATAGTCACAACATGTAATTTTTTTATTTAGTCACGAACCGTTAAACAATTTCTCCATAAATATAAATTGTATATAAAGAAAAGTTGAAAATAACATTAGTATTAACAAGTTCTTTTAAAATATTACATTAAAAATTTGCAGAGGGCCCAACGACTTTATTAGTTTTTCTACAGAAGCTTAGCAAATGTAGTGGGATTTCGAGCACAAATTTATGCAGAAATGTATGATTAAGGCAATCAGATAAGATCAAATTCACCGATATATATATTATTCCTTACAAAAATAATATATTAAATATAGTGTCTGAATGCCTTTTCAAAATTGGTAACATGTCAATAAATTTCTGCATGAAAAAAATGTATTCAGTTGCAATGATAATTTGGTATAAACTGCCTAAATACTTGTCAACCGTATTATAAAAATATTCATAGACAATGTGGCGCCTTAAGAGACAAATTCACGCATAGTGTACTCAGTTAAGAGCAGCGCATTCAAAATTTCGGGCGGAGGCGTTTTTGACACACTCATGCATATTTTTGCGTTATTGTGAAGCAGAATAGGTTCAACTTGAGGTATTCGCTATTTGCTGGAGAGGGAAACCGTAACTATCTCAAGGAAAAATTCATAGCAATTCATTATTCGAAAATACACTTGATTAACACAAACGCAGGAAAAAGCAAACACCTAACTTTTGAAATTTAGGTGTTAGTCCACGATATCTAAAGGTCCAATAATGAATATAAAACTATATGCAGACAAACTAAATTGTACTAAGTCTTAAACGTAATAGGACGCAAAACCTATTTCGTATATTATTCTTATTAAAAAACTTTTGGAAAATATTATAATACTTGAAATTATAATAAAGTATAAGAAATAATGCACTATTTATATATGAACGCTATAAATATTTCCATTAATATAAAAAGTTGCCATTATTTTCATATTAAACACGCTTGCGAACTTTATGAACTAAAAAATTCTATTTTGATAATGTAATGTGAATCGCGATAGGGTAGGTGTATTAAAGATGCTATATAATGAATTTTAATGTTATTTTGTCAATTTCAATGAATAAAATTTCAAGATGCAGGTTTGATTGAAAAAATATGAACTAATATGTTCAAAACAAAATTTTTAACACGTTTACATTTTCTGTTTATTGTTTACAATCTTCCTTTACCTCAAGTAAATATCAGCATTGTTGATTGATTTCACTTAAAAATGGATGAAAAACTAGTAAGATTGGGAAAATGTTCATTTCAGCTTAAACATGGAATCTGGAAAAAGATTATTTTTCATCCTTCTCAAGATACGATTAAAAATGCTCAATAACGTATTAAAGTCGGTAGAGGTAGTTAAATAATGCTGTAGTAATTTCATAAATATTAGTTATATAACCAAGATTGGGTTTGTGTTCTGTGAAGACAAGTAAATTATATCAATCGCATTTCATTGGCCTGATGTATATAAAATTGCAGGTATATGCTAGAATATTCATTATTAAATGGAACTCGAGGAATAAATATGCGGCAATACGCATCAAAGAATTTAGTCCAATCACTATTTCGTATTGGACGCAATCAAATAAACAACTACGCAGTTAGCACCTGATATGTAATCAAAGAAACCATCAATCACTGCAGAGAAATAGATACTACAGCTTTAGACAGTGTTTCACTCTTCCGATATTACTGTCTAACTGTATTTAATGATTTTGTTTATTAAAATTTTGATAGACACATTTCGGCTGACATTTTTTATGGAACAAAATATATAAAGTGTTTGAATACCATTAACTAACTACTTACTTCAAACTTTTAAAATAGCACACAGCTTTTAATGTAATAGCACCTACACATTTTCAAATATAAATAACTCAATAAATCTATTAATTNACAACTTTAGATTTACACACAATAAATTTTCACTGAAAAACATTATCATTATAGTTTGAAATATGGTCAGTGGTAGTGAAATCTCACCAACAAAGCGTGCTCAAATTCATATCTTGTACGAGGAGGCGTACAATTATCGGGCTATAGCTGTTAGAATGGGCGTGTCAGTATCTTCGGTATCCAGAAGTGTTACTCGCTATTAGCAACTGCAAAATTTTTCCTCTCACAAGCAGTCTGGAAGAGCAAAACTGACAACCCCTCAGACTGACCGTCGCATTCACCGCGTTACGTTGTCAATCAACCATTCTCTTCATCTTCTGAAGTCAAAGCAAATCTAGGTGCGATAGTTCAGAATGTATCAACACACACCAATGGGCGTCGATTGAATACTACCTTTGACCTTCCATCGTGCAAACCGGCAGCCTTTTTATGGAACAAAATATTATATAAAGTGTTTGAATACCATTAACTAACTACTTACTTCAAACTTTTAAAATAGCACACAGCTTTTAATGTAATAGCACCTACACATATTTTCAAATATAAATAACTCAATAAATCTATTAATTGCAGACCTACGTCTTAAATCATATATTGAAAGTTAAAATTAAAACAAAAACACAATCAGGCCAAAACTTAAATTTTAGGGAGCCATAGAGAATTTTTTCCTTGGGCACACTTTATTCTGGTAAAATCTCTATTAGTGAGCGGCAGACATAGAGTGCATAATAAAATGCGTTTGCATTTACTTTGTCTAGTCTACACTATTGTTACATTTAGAAAATGATTATAGCACATTAAAATTTCTCTTATCAGCTAATAAATCGAAAATTGCTTCGAGCAGATTTTAATCAAAAACTCAAATCTTCATTGTCATCTCGAAGATAATTGTTCAAATACATTCATTACCTTGCTTCAAACACAATAAACAGAATACACTCTTTCTTCTTATAAAAAATATATACATGTATATAAAGTATATTCGTGAATTGTACTATGAAAATTCCATGTGGCGTGTGTAAGTGATTTCTTAAAATTTCATGGTACAACTGATAATTGATTTTTGAAATCGCTGTTTTTGCTGTTATCTTTCAATTGTTTTTATTGGAAACAATATTTGTCCCGTTTAATTATGTAAAAATCACTTTAAACGAAAAAATATTTAAGAAATCTTACTTTGGACTCCCCCTGCACTAACATTATTTTCAAAGACATGGAATGTTTGTATTGGAAACAGAAAACAAGATTGGTGACTTTGGTTTAGGGCTTAGGTCTATAAAAATATTAATTTAGGTCTTTAGGTTTAGGAAACATGGATTTCTGACTTTGGTTTAGGGTTTTGGTCTAAAAAAATAGGAATATATGTTATTATGACTTTCGTTTAGGGCTTTGGTCTATAAAAAATAAGAATTTAGGTTAGGGTTATGGTTAAAATTAGAGGAAGAATAGATCCCGAAACTAAGAATAATTTGGTGGAATGAGGAACTATCGGGGAAATCCGGAAAAATGAAGAATTGAGCGGGATTAGGGTTAGAGTTATGCCTAAATATATGTTTTCAATGCAAACATTCCATGTTCTATGAATATAGTGTTAGTACGAGAGAAAGCAAAAAATATTTGCTACTTTCGCAAATTCGAATATATCTATAAAAATAAGTGCAATTGAATTGACGGATCGGTATATATATATATATATATATATATATATATATATATATATATATATATATTTACAAACAGATTCATTTAGTCAATCGAATTAACAACTTTAGATTTACACACAATAAATTTTCACTGAAAAACATTATCATTATAGTTTGAAATATGGTCAGTGGTAGTGAAATCTCACCAACAAAGCGTGCTCAAATTCATATCTTGTACGAGGAGGCGTACAATTATCGGGCTATAGCTGTTAGAATGGGCGTGTCAGTATCTTCGGTATCCAGAAGTGTTACTCGCTATTAGCAACTGCAAAATTTTTCCTCTCACAAGCAGTCTGGAAGACCAAACCCATTCTCTTCATCTTCTGAAGTCAAAGCAAATCTAGGTGCGATAGTTCAGAATGTATCAACACACACCAATGGGCGTCGATTGAATACTACCTTTGACCTTCCATCGTGCAAACCGGCAGCCAAACCCCCAATGTCTTCAAAGAACATTCGAGACCGGTGCGCTTCTGCAGGCAATACTAACACTACACCCCTGAGATGTGGCATCAAGTAATGTTTAGTGACGAATCCAAGATTTGCCAGTTTACATCATACCGGCCACACGCAACAAACTGTCCGCTCAGCACCTTCTGTGATGATTTGGCGTGTGCTATAACTGCGAATGAGCGTGCTGGTCTGCATTTTGTTCCTCACAACGAGACAGTCACAGCCAAGGCCTACCTCAAAATAATTCAGGAGAAATTTCCCATGTTTATGCAGCTTGGCGGAACATCTGTACTACAACAAGATGGTGCTCCTCGCCACAGCGCCAAAGTTGTGAACAGTGGATTGCATCACAAGAATTTCGGCTGCTTGAGAACTGGCCGGGAAACTCCCAGACCTCAACGTCATAGAAAATTGCTGGCATCCCATCAAGAACTGTCTGAGGAAGCGCCAATGCACATCACTCGACGATCTGATGGAGCAAATTAAAGTGATATGGTGCACAGAAATTACTGATGATTTTTGTAGAAAGCTGGTCGAGTAAATGTCAAATCGTATTGCTGTGTGTTTGGCCAATAATGGCGGACATACAAAATATTAACTATTGACTTTCTACACGGTGTTACCATATTGTGTTATTATATTGTTTCTACATTGCGTTTTTTAGTTTAAATACAAAAATTTCTAAATTTGGAAAGTGTTCCCAAACTTTTGGCCAGTACTGTATATACATACGTGAACGTGTTATGTGTACACTATGTATTCATATGCACGTACCTATGAATACATATTTATGTACATATGAAATAAAAATTCTGAAACCCATATCACATGTATTCAATAACAATGTTAAGGTAACTCTAAAATGTAAAGAACTGTTCAGTTCTTTAAAACTTTCAAATTCTTTAGTCGAATGAAGTAATCAGCTAGAACCTTACACACGAAATGTTCTGTCTGCATAGTAGATTTTATTAGATGATTTATTTATCAAAAACGTACAAAGAAGAAACATATGCTTATAAATTAAATGTTATTGTTATATTGTGTTTACTTGACAGATTTTAGCAATTAATTGTTGTATTTTTTCCTCAATGAAAAATCCCTGACAACTGTCATATTCATATTTATAAAGAATGTAAAAACAAGCTGATTTCAAAACAATCTTTATTTTTGAAGAAATCTTTAACAACAAACTACTAAGAAATACGAGGCTTTATAGTGCAATTTATTTAATTATCGATGTTTCAAGTTACTACTTACGATTAAAGACGTATAGTGCAAATAATTTCAATGGATTTTATTAAGTGTATAAATTTGCTGGAAAAAAAAATTTATCCTATCAACAAGAATAAAGAATTTTTATATTTTCTCATTTTCCTTTAGTTGCCGTGGTTATTGATTCACCTCTGACAATGAAAATCCCTGTTAAAATACCATTCAATTAAATATGCATTATATTCTGAACGATCATGCACCAAAAATGAAAGTTTTGTGTTTATTTTGCATGACTTCTTGCAACTCGAAAAATATGGAATGCATAGGCCTGAGTTTGTTAATCTTATAGGCTAACTGGATTCATAACATCTAAAAAGTTTGTAATATGAATTTCTTGTAGAATGTTGTTTAGAAAATTCAAGAATGTGCTTGCTTCATCTTTGTTGGTAAAACTTGCGAATATGTCATCTACATATCGATGGTAGCATTGAGGAGTAGATAAAGTTGATGCATCTATGAAATCATTTTCTATACTATCCATTGTAGATGGTGAGATTTTTTATCCAAAAGCCGATCCCATGGCCATTCCATTAATTTGACGATAAAAACCCCATTGAATAGAAAGGAATGTTCATGCAGCACATATTTAACAAATTTAATAGGGTGTTATGGCCAATTGGTATTTCTTCTTCTGGTATTAATTTAATGATGAAATTAAATGTTTTCTTTAATTTAATATTGGTAAATAATGACTTCACGTCATATGTTTCTTTGTCTTATCAAAAAGTCGTTGGTGTCGCGTAGATTAACATATTTTGGAATGTATTTCTTAAGTAAATTATTTACCCATTTAGTTAATTTTGTGCTTTGGAACTTGATTGTTGATAGAATAGGTTGTATCGGTGGATCTTTAGCATCTTTATGTAATTTTGGAAGAGAATATTATGTGCATGGTTGAGAAACTGTAATTTTAAATGATTTATAAATTTATTCAAAAATTTCTTTATTTTTCATCATTTTTCGATGATGTCTGTTAAAATTTTGATAGTAAGGTTAGTTGATGTTCTCTTCAAAACTTTGAAGAATCACTAAGTATTTCTTTCATTTTTGATAAGTAGTTTGATTTATCCATAAATAAGATTCCATTTCTTTTGTCAATTTATATATATATATATATATATATATATACAATGTGTACATATTAAATAGTGTCGCTGCATGAAATTTATTTATCTTTGTCTAGCGCAATAGGAATAATGTGATGTAATACGAAATAAAGCGTTTGCAGAAATAATTGACAAAATAGGTTTTCGTCTGATTGGACAGGAAAACAAAGTGATTATTAATGAATTGAAAATTAAATATTTATTAAATCTAAACACATATGGAATACGTAAAATCTAATCAAAATTGGTGACAACGGGCGAGAACTGACTAGAGGGAAAGCAAAATTATTTACTTCCATGTTATAAATATATAATTAATTTGAAAGTATCGCACCTGATACACAGATTCAGACATATCTGTATTAAAAATTCATTAACTCAAGTGGAAATATATCCTGGAGTAATTAAAATTATTTTTAACTATCTCCTTACAATCAAAACTTTGTAAAAGTCAATAACTTTCTATAATGTTTGATCATAGTTTTATAAAGTCGTACAACATAGTTCGTTCTATGAGAAATAAACTGCAATGAAAGATTAAAAGCAAACTTGATTTTAACAATGAAGTAGTGTCGATTCCAGTGACAGATAACTTTGGTACATAATATGCGTGTGAAAACTCGTATTATGTGAATACTCGTAACTGATAAAAACTTGCTCAAAGCAATTGTGGAAACGCGCTGTTTATGACAGTTGTCGTATACTGTGATAATTGCAGTCGATTTCATGTGGGTATTAAATAAATCTATACCAACAGTCTGGTTATTACTGAGAACCTGTAAGCATGTCTAGTTTAAACAATTGCAAACGTCTAAATGTAAGCCATTAAAGGAATCACCCGGTAATAATCTAGAAATTACGTAATCGCAAATTACGTCGTGTCCTTTATTTAATACGCTGCATTATTTAATCGGTGTTGAATGGCAAATTTTGTCCTCTAGGAGAAAAAATGGATCTTTTAACAATTTTTTTACATATTACAATATGTTCCCAATAAAATTTTAACATTGGATTTGAAAAAAGTTTTTTTTGAGAAAATTTTTTAATGCTAGAACGGTATTTTTCATTCATAATCTAGGATAGGGCCACTAAAGGGCACAGACAAAGTTGTACTGGAACAGACCGGGGATAAGGACTCTGACCTTAGCATGATTATTTGTCATTATTCGAGGATTTTAAAGTCTAAAACCATTTGACTGATAAAAAATTTTCTAATTATTCTATACATATATTGTGAAACATTATATTACCATCCGGTAGATTTACAACAAAAATTACAAAATAGCAGATAAAATATTACACCAAGCTAAAGAAAACTTACTGTTTTCCTCAAAAACAGATTTCAATTTCACCATCAGCTTCTGATATTGCATTGATAAACATACCCTACTTATATGCATTATATTACAACGAAAGAATCATAAATTGTCAACTTCAGAAGGTGTTCCTTAACTTTTGAATTGGAATTAAAGTAACTTGCATATTTTGCAAGGTCCTACAAGCAAGAAAGTCTCTTATTGTTATAACTAAGACCAGCAAAACAGTTTGAGGTGCTGTTGTCAATTATGGTGATGCGATTTTATGGAAGATTTGTAAAATAATGGACAAAATTATGACTTCTCAATGATGTCAAAATGCTTTTGACGTAAACTACATTGATAGGTTTTATGACATTTTGGGAATACATGGATAATACCACTATAGCAGTTATTCTTATTATTTTAGTTAAATATCACTTAGCTACGGGCATAACGGGCTTAGGATATGGGCACGGACAAATCAACGGGCCTATTTTTAGTTTTTCAAAGTTTTGGAAACTATTTCAGCCTGAAATTCAAGAAAATACGATACTTAAAACAAATAGTGCTGATTAATAAACTAAAGCAGAACATAAAATGTAGAAATCAGAAATACCTGTAAAAAATAAAAATTTTGAATTTATGCAAGTCTCTAAAATTTTCTAGTTAACCAATATTTTTCACCTATTCCTGTTTCTTTTAAATTTATATCTTGCTTCAAAACCCAAAATCTTACATATCTGATGACAAACAGATTCGAGGTTAAGAATAAAAAAGTGATAAATACATTAATATATTATGAAAGTAACTTTTAATTGCGAACTACTGTAAAAGGCAAACTATTGATTTAATAGAAAATCGATCGCACTCTAAAGAAGTAATATTAATTCATTTCATTCATGCATTTATCAGTCTTGAATGCGAGGCCAAGGAAATTTCTGTTAAAATTTACTGATAAAACTAACATACGCTGATAAGTTAATAAACGATTTTAATGAATGTAGCACTCTTCAATTGAATTTTGTCCGATATTTCTGATTAATACTGGTTTAGCAAATAGCTAATTATAATTATTTCTCTTTGTTGTGCCAACATTGAGTATACAAAATATGAAGTGCGAAATTAGGAAAATTGAACATTAAAATTCGTTTCATTAGTATCTAAAAAATAGAAACAAAATAACATTGGTGTTACACTTTCAAATGCGGTAACAGGAAACTGGTTTAAAGGTACCTCCTTGTTTTATGCAAAAAAAAACGTGATCATATTTAATAAAAAATATTGGGACGATAAATTTTTAAAAATCGAATACGCTGAGTGCCCGTATTGAATAGTTCTTCATTGGTAATACAAACAAAAGCGCAGAAAATATTTTTATTTTTTAAAATCAACTACTGACTAATTTCAGTTATTAAGAAGCAGATACTTATAAAAATCAGCATTTGGAAATGTAAATTGCATTACATATATATAAATAATGCATTTATATTAATTTTAGTAAATTAGATTTCCTTCAGTGCTTAAATTGACACCGAATGAGAAAAAAGGTAAAATAACAATCAAATTACGGCATTCAATTTATTAAGCTAACAATTAAACCTATTTCATAACGTTCAAAAACAATTTGTCTCTACATTTGGACATTGAAATAAGTCTTACAAAATGTTCATTTGACGCCTTGCCCTGAATAATCTTACATGTGGAAATAAATCAAAACATTAACCTGCACTTTGTCTTTAAATTGCAAAGATAGACAGTGTTGAAAAATCAAATCATTTCTGAAGATAGATTATCAATTTTCTTCGGGTTGACAGTAGGCCTATAATTTAAGCAGTTTTCGGGAATAACCCAGTTTTATTGATGCGAAAGCAATAAATCAGACGAAATTTTAACTTGAAAACAAACACTTCAATCTCAGAATTATACGGAAAATTACAATGCTGGGGATTACATGGAATATATTTAGTCAAAACTATATGAAAATACTAGTTTACATTTCTAATAAATTTACACAATGCTAGATTTAAATTATATGCGATTTATCAATCGCAAATCTTTTTGCATGCTAATGTAAGAGATTACTATACAGTTTGGTATTTATGATAACATTATGATAACCTGCTGTTTTGAACGACATAACGCTGTTCACTATACTCGAAGTTTAGAATTCGAATCCAATATGCTTGAGATCATTTTATTGATATAAGACTAATCATGGTGCTACATACCATAAGACCTGTCAGTAAACTGACTGTTCTTCCACAATATGTGTAGGGGACTATGTCTCCGTACCCAATGGCAAAAAAAGTTATTCCAATCAGCCACATGCAATTGAGAAAGTTTTCGAAACGTCCGGCATCTTGTTCATTGGAATCCCTAAAAATGATGAATTTGAATGTTGACCAGAGAGACATCTATGATGTGTGGTTTTGTGCTCAAAACTAAAGAATTCATTTAATTGAAGCTAAGGAATTCAAGTTGTACAGTTCACATTTACATTTTCAGAAATAATATACCATAACCAGTTCACATCAACTATTGCAAAATAAACATCCAGTCGACATCATTATGATACGAGATGCAAATTTGTAATTATTTAATATTATTAGTATAGTTAGTATTGGAAATGTGGAATTAGGAATTTATTGTACATAATCTAAGTCGTAATAATTTGAAACTGGAGTTGCAAGCTCTAACATGTCCACCTTTGAATGAATACATTCTGTGAATAACACACAAAGATATTTTTTATTGTATCAACGTTGCGATTGAATTAAATAATTTTGCATGAAATCAATGCAAAATTTACACAGATTTAATAATGCTGATTGAAGCGTCACAGATCTCGTCTGCCATGAATGTCAGGTGCGAATTATATTAAACAAAGCTACAACAATAATAGCTTTTGTTACTTGTGATTGTGTCTCGTAATTAAGATTTTCATCCTGTCTCACGCACAGTTATTTACAACTTGATAATAATGGATCAATTTATTCACCAAACCAATGTTATCACCTTTTCAAATACCTAACACATGCAAACTCTAAAGGTTTCATGAAACTTTCAGTGGATGATGGTGATTTGTGTTAAGGTTAACTAAAGTAATCTAATGTATTAAAACCTAGAAAACTTGTAAATATAAGAGGATTGGGAAGAAGGAGTGAAATCATACATTTCTATGTATTATAGCCCAATAAACTTGATGTAATAGAGAAATTTAAAATTTTTAGAACATCCCCTACAATATTTTAATCTAAGCCTTGAGAATGGGAATTCGAAATTTGAGAGTCGCAATGGCTGAATAAAATTGTGAAAAACGTAGGGACCAGTTATTGTCATAGTATTTAAAATCAGATCAAAAACATTTTTGCCTTAAAGATGAAGCGTAAAATGACCTTTCACAAGCTCTTACTATCCAACTTGCAATGAACCATAAAGTCATCGTGAAGACCATTAGAACGGTTCCAGGACAAATTGTCATTAAGGTTTTGATAACGAATCGTGTATTGAAGTTGATCCGATTCAGGGCACCAATAGATCGAGAAGAGGCATCAGTGAAAAGCTTCGAATGTAGAAGCATGAGGCGACCAATAAGATAAAGGCGGGAAAACATGAGAATTGATAAAGCCAGCTGAACATCTCTGCTTAGCCACGAGTTTGGCAATGGGGGACAGTGAATTAGACACACCAACACTTCTACTACTACCTAAAACTGTATTGATAAAGTTCTCAAACTACAGGGTGTCTTAATATCAATATTATTTTTAAAATGATCCCTTTTACAAAATCCATTTAAAACTCATTTTATTGATGATCAAGGCTAAAACATTTGTTAAAAACCCCACTTTAAGTTATTGTGAGTATAAAAAATTGACCTTTCCTTAGATGTAGTATTATCATAGAACTATTATGATAAATTAATGGATTTTTTAATCTTTTGTCAGCTGTCATTACATGTAGAAATCGAAGACACCCAGTAACTGCAAAAATGAGTGTAAATATAAACAAGCGGTAAATCTCAAGTTTATTCTTTACAGAGTTGGAATCGGTCGGAAATTTTAAGACTGGGCCGGTAGCTGAATGGCAACAATTAATACCGGGTTTTGGCCTGTACATTTTATTTTAATTATATGTTTAATATATGCAAGTATTTTGTATATGTACATGTAATATATATATATATATATATATATAAACTGTTTTAATCTAGAACATTATAGATGACGATGCAAAGAGCTGATATTTCCTAATGCAAATTTCAAACAATTATGACTATATTTCTAGCAAATCGCAATTTTGATATTTTTTATCTATCAATTCTTTCCATAACTTGCATTGGCTCTTCGTATGAAAAAATGTATATAACTAAACGATTAGGATTATCAAAAATTACGGTTTACTTTTCTGTGGCATTTTGTGAAAAATATTATTTGCATATCACTTGATTAACATTTTTTAAGGCTGTTGACAGCAGAATTCTTGATGAAACTGTATAAAATGTATACCTTGGCAATACGTTCCCACGTCATAGCAATTAACCAATCATCGACGCAGTTGTCTACCATAAACAGCTAAATTTTGTTGTTAATGAAAGAGCGTACAACCAGAGAAACAACCAACCTGAATTTCTCTCACATGATAAAAGCAGATGAGACAGACCAGTCCACATGTACTCAAACTAATTAATGCTTTGATGACATAAGCAATGATATCACGAACCTGCTAAAAACAACTATTAATTTTAAAATCACCACGTGATTAAATGAACTTAGTTGATAGACCCTAAACAACTCAAGCTTTTTTACAGTTATCAATAGGAACTTGTAAGACTGCATGCAACTAAAAAAACAAATATATATATATATATATGATTAACAAATTTTGACTCATTTGACTCAAAACAGAATTTTTGACCTTAATGGCTATATACCCACTTTTGACAAAAAACTTCACCATGTTGACCTTATTGACTTTATGGTAGCCCTAGTCAATACTGGTTATTGAAATGTTAATAATATGCAAAAACGGTAACGAAACTTAGTCTTATATTCTTTATATAAGTATTCTCCAATAGAAACATTACCAACTAATCTTTAGGGTTCCTATAATTCCCTTGGTTACACTTGTTTGAATCCTGTCATTAAAATCGTTATATTTTCTTGAAGATAATTTGAAAGCGCTCGATGGTTTAATGAAACATTGATTCTCTTTAAAGTAACTGAATTCCGTTAAAATATTAAATTGCTTTAAAATAATCTTTTATAGTAATTTAATTAATTTATTTCAATGATTTGCTCTAAACAGTAATAATATTATAATGGTAAATCGATGCCAATAGTGGCTATTATACCTTAACCACTAATATCGCAACACTTTTCCATTTTTCTTAAAATGCTTTTAAGCACCAAGCTGTTGTTTTTCTGAGTTTTTTCCATAACAGTGGTATTTAATCTAAGTGGCGATTACTCAAAAACTTATTAACTGTAGCGGTTAACACTAGAAGTACCAAAAAATTTACCCCCTACTAAGGACCAACTGGGTCGAAACGACCCATGCGCTAAAAAAAGCGAAAAATAGTACAGAAAGAAAATTGAATTTATACGTTTTTAATTTTAACATAAACAAAACGCTCAATAGTGATAAAACTGATGAAGAAACACAAAGTTTATGATAGTTTTTAGTCCCTAATTGTTGGACGAACAGGGTCTGCACAGCTGAACTCGATGATTTCCACACACACTTTCTTACAACTAGCACATATTTCGACTGTTTTGTTGTCGCATTTTTTGAGCCCTGTGGGTTGCTTTGTTCGACCGCGCCACTGCATGTCTCTCTTTTAAAATTTCCTAATTGTTCTGCCACATGTAGGATAAAGCCTCTGCTTGCAATATTTGAGCTAGTAGTTTCTGTGAACAACAACCGTATAAAATTTTTAGGACCTGGCGGAGTAATTACAACAATGACTTGTTGGAGGTTTTTAGCACTTCCCATAGTAATCTGTTTTTGTCAAGAAAATCAGAATTTGGGTTACCATTTCTGCGCCTGCTTCTTCTGTATCTTCATCAGACGAGCTGAGAAATTGTTCGTCATTCAGAGGAAAAGCTTCACTTGCTTGTTCTCCATCCTCATTCACCTGGCTGTCGTCAGATTGATATGGATCCAATTCATCATCAGCAACATTCCAAATTGTTCTAATAGCATGTAAAGCCGCTTGTCGCTGTGGGCGCATACTTAAACTGCAATATGGGTCGATATGACCCAGTTGGTACTTGAAGGATAATGACAGTGTAGCACTTGCAAAAGACGCTTACATTAATATGATTGCTTACACACATATTTGCCTTGGGTAAACAAACAAAGTCACTTAGTCTCAGCTCGTGGCTCCATCTAACCACTTCACACCAAGCCATCAAAGTAGTGAAGTGGGTCGAAATGACCCAGACGGTCCTTCATTTTACCTCCATTTCTGTTTGAAATCAAAGCTACCATGACTCATTACGAAAACACTCTAAGTGTGAGAGTTCAATGACTTATATTTGTATATGTTTTTTTTCAGAAACATATTAAGGATGGAAGCCTATCATTTCTATATTCCGCATCATTCGACGCCACCCTCAATTATCATGAATGACAAATGATTTTTTCCAAGGGCAACTGAATAGTTTTATTTGTTTTATCATATGTTCCTGATTGAGGGGTATGTTAGCCTTCTTAGGCTAGATTTCTGTACCCACAAACTTCCGCCTAGAAGTAATAAAATTCTTCTTACCCTACAATGCTGTTTTCCTGTGCAGCCTTATATTAGTTTTTAATAATAAGTCCTATTGTGTGAATAGGCTATTACAAGTATGATTATTGAAATCAGGTAAATAAAACATCAATTTTTTATCAAAATAATGCACATTTTTCATTTCTTCTTTTTGACAATTGTATCTAAAAATATAGTCTCCTAAATGTCGTTGCCTATACAAGAAGTACACACGATATTTTTATATCGCGTGTAGGGTGAGCAACTCCTAAAATTGCATCAAAAGTCGAGTTTTCGAGTATATAATATATGTATATATATACATATATATATAATATATATACATAAATATATATATATATATATATATATATATATAATTAAAAATTGTGGATTAAATGTAAAATATTTTCCATTCCGCTCTTGGTGACTCACTCTATATAACCAACACAATAATTTCAATGGCAATTTAGTTTCTCATAACTAACTTTTAGTTTGTCCAGAATTAGTTTAGCATTAGCGGGGACTTTGACGTACTTGAAGTAAATATTAAGAACATTTAAACATAGAAATATTTGTGATTCTAAATAGGTTAATATTTCTGGAATGATATTAAAGAAACAGATCTCATATGTTAAAGTTTCTCAAGAACTTCTTCCAAATTCTAAGTTAATTCTTATTTATATTTTTTAAACGTCCTTAACGTTAAAAAGGCTTCTTTAAACTATAAAAGTGGAACATTTCTAAGGAACTGTTATTTCACATAGAAAATATATCAGTTTTTAGAATGTATAATTAATAAATATTAAGTCAGAATAATATATGCTTACATAGTTTTGAATTTGTGACACCTTTTCTAAGCTAACGTAGAACTAGGTAAACAGAGTGTCATAAAAAATTTGAATACCAATGCTAAATAGTATTATTGGGAAAAAATTCACGTCTTATAAAAACTATCTAGCGAGATCTTACACCTGAATTTGTGAGGCAAAGCCTTTATCTACAGATACTAATGCAAGTGGACCATTGATATGGTCGCCCATGATTACTTAATAACTAAGTAAGATTTTAGTATCTCAAATATGGGATCAAAGAATCTAAGGTATTATTAAATTTGTTTAGGAATTTATTTTCTCAATCAATGAATACTTATTTTTATTGATCTGGGAACGATCAAAGTGAAAACGCATACACACATTTGTTAACAATCAAAGGACAGTCTTTGATCATAAACTTTACCGATATTAAGCTAACTCCAAAAAATATTTTCAATCCGTATTATTGAGTAACTTAAGGAATATATTTCTATCTTTTCTCCTCATCCAAATGAAACGGTATTCATCAAAGGTTTATGCAAAAACATAAGCATAGTCTTTAAAGTATTACAGTAGACGTTTGATGCCTCTATGTGGGAGAATATCCTACCAATTTATCAGACAATACTAAGCTAATCTTTTTACGAATTTAATAAAACAAAGAATTTCTCAGCGTATCCATTGATAAGTAAAAATATTCTAACCCACAGTCTTTTCAAACAAATTGCACAAAATTTAAAATATCTACAAGAGCAAAAGGGAGCATATCAAATGTGTTGTTCGCATTCAGCGATTACCTTGATGATTGAATTTCACTGTTCTTCCTAATTCAAAATGCAAGTGAAATTTTGTGGTAATCGTGCCTACATTCATGGTTACCACCTATCATCCTCTTACAAAATTCAATTTAATTGTATTACGAAAATATCAACTTTATCAATACATAATTTTAACACTGCCACTTTTAAATTCCTTCTAACTTATTAAAATCTTCATTTATAATTCCCAGATGCTTTGCTAAAATCCCATAGAAAATTGATACAATAAATGCTTTTGTGCATTGCACGACCTTTTCTGTGCAGTGACTTTATTTTAAAATGTCACAAATATAACTATATTTTTGAAAATAATTTTATTAAACGTATCATTTAGGATGCATTTCCAACACCATTCAGTGTCCTAAGATTTCATATATATATATATATATATATATATAGATTGTACTAGTTTTGAGCTAAATTTCCAGAATGTAGTGAAATTTTAGCAAATTTTACATTGTGATTCGCGTAGAATTCGATTTTTTTGATAAATTTTACATACCCTGTATACCTATAGAGATTGCTTACAGAGTGCCGCCTCACACTGGTAAAGGTTGAAAATAAGATTTCTTATAAAAAATAAAAACAAATTTGAGCTCAGAATACAAAAATTAAGTTTAATGCTAAAAATCAAAGTTATAACATTACACATTGCAAAAATATTCAGTGAAGAATGGTTTATCTAAGCTTTTTTCATGGACTTTATCGGTCAACGAAAATGTTATTTTAAAATAATCGTAATTAGCTAATGGATTTCGTATCTTAGATAAATCAGAGCTAATATATGCAGGAGCAATCTAACAGATTGATTTAATTAAGGGTATGTCATATCAATTATATTTCATTCCTTCTTGATTTATCTTAATTTTATAATAAAATGAAATACTTATACTTTTGTAATAATCCCGCATTTATGCAAGCATATGCGCACATCATCTAGTTTCTTTAACACAGTTATATTTTTTGTATGTTACATTCTACTAAAGATTAAGGGGCTTTTGGCAAAAAAGGATATATTTATATACAATCAATACTTAAAGTATTTAATTTTAAAACACATTTAAAGTGACCCAATGTATGGCAGTGTTGAAAACAATTTTACAATGGTTTAAACAGAATATGATTTTCCAAAAAATTTTCCGATTTTAACCTGATTGACAATACTGGAAATAAATATTACTGATCAAAAAGTCAAATAAGTATTTCTGAAGAAGTTGCCTATATGAAACAACTTTATATCCATTCTCGAAGTAGAAACAAATTTTGAAAAACAATGAAACCTGTTTAGTACAGTATATAGTTTTTCAATCAATCTTGATGTATCAAATTAAGACATTCTATTCAATGAGATTGCATTAATAAATACACTTAATTATGAATCTAATCATAGTTTATAATAGTTCTTTCATAACTAAATTATTTGCTTTAAACTCGCAAATTAATATAACTTAAATTCTTCAATTTATTTACATAATTAATATGAATAGTTTTCATTGAGTCTGCTCTGTCATGATGAAGAATATAGTATAATGTTAGGTTTATGATTTGGGGTAAGATTAGAGCTAAGGTTAAAATTTACCTTAGGGTTACAGTTAGGTTTGGAGTTAGGCCTATGGTTTGGGGTTAAGGTTATATTATAAATATTATGTTAAACTACAACATAATCCATTTGATGACACATACACTGTTTTCTTCATTTAGTCAAGAAAAGCAATTTTGGAAATGATTTGCAAACCCTGAAGATATTCTTCTATACGAGTATTAAGGAGTAACTGGTATTTGAAGTTGAAAGAATAGGCTTGGTGCAGCCTGTTTCCAAGAATAATTGAATTGAACTAAAACCATTTCTTTGCTCCAAGTGTATATTACAAATGTGTGTCACTGAAATGCTAGAAATGTTTAAGTAAACTTTATTTATCCACAGAAATATTAGACTGTGTTATAGAAATTCGATGATTTTGATAAGAACCAGTATTTAAATTTATTCCAGTGAAATCATTCCGCGGTAATTATGCAAACATTGGATCGTTTGAGAATGAACTTGTTTACAGGAAAACCTCGCAAGCGTAAAAAATTATTAGTGCAAATTACAATGTATTATACTTTAACATAGTATAACCATTTAGAAGGAAACTTCGTGGAAATTAATGCAATCAAGCAGAAAGTTTCAAGGATCCAGTTCGAAATTCATAACTGTCCTTCAATTGAAAAAAATCATAGAAGCTGAACAACCACACCCATAAAAAAATCTCGTTTTTTAAGAAAAATTTTGTAAAATCTTAAAAAATTAATTTCTTATATTCAAGAAATTTTTTCTTATAATCAAGGGGATTTCATTTTGAAACAAAATAATTTAGAAATTATATCATAAAATCACGAGATAATTTTCAAGAAAAAATCTAAAAAAGACTTTTTTGTAGATATTAAGACTCTTATATATTAACATTAAACGTTTAAATATACAGGGTGGGGAAGCAAAATTTACAATATTTTACGACAAGACTTTAACAACAACGTATGACTTATTACGTTATAGGAAGTTATGACAAATCATTTGCCACNATTTTGTAAAAGGCTCCAAAAAGAATAATCCAAATGGTTTAGGTCTGGGCTAGAAGGTGGCCATAAACACGACTTCCAAAAATTACAGAAATTTGATTTGCAAAATTCTTGTATTTTTCTAGCTGTGTGAGCCGGGGCACCATCCTGTGTCCATACATAATTTCCATTTTGTATATATAGGGCCTCAGTGTGCTAGAATAGTTATGACATCAACATGAGTAATATTTTAAAACAAGTGACTCAATTTTACTGAGTAAAAACAACTTAAAGCTCACTGTAAATTTTGCTTCCCCACCCTGTATATATATATATATATATATAGATGGAAAATTTTTTGGCTTTTGTAAAATATTATTAAGTTATAATCTTAAAAATATAAATGTTTTGGAATGAATATAAATAAATACTTATATTAAACTATTTTTTAACATTTTATAATTTAGTGCTGCAATTACAAATATATTATTCCTATATATCATTATAGAAATTAAACATCCAATTGATTCTTTTTTGGAAATCAAAAATTGTTTCACAAGAAAACAAAGAATCTTTTCTGTGGAGGATAAGTTAATATCTTATTAATAAACGCAATATTATATTCTATACAATTTGCAGAAAAGTAGCAGTTTTCGCAACCGAAAATTTGCTAATATGAATCCAAAGAGGAATCGTTATCAGTGATCATAAGGCTGAGAATAGTAAATAAAAGCTAAGCAAACGTTGTGATATAATTTTGACTATAATAGTAAAGAATCACAATGTATGCTAAATGACTTAGGTCCCATGGCCACGAAGTGCCGCTTCACAATGTATATCATCACTTAAAGTAATTAAAAGGGTAAAGAGAAAATTCAAATTTGTCTAAGCATGAGACAGTTTAAAGTTTCATCAAGGGAAAATACACGGCAGACGGCTCCATTTACAAAGTCTGTGCTACTAACGAAATTTAAAACTTAGGCAATCAAATCTAAATTAATAAAAAGAGACTGTGAATAAAACGTTGATTATCGAAAAAGAAAGTGTTTTTCACCAATTTTGTGATCAATATTAAATTAGATTACATATATATATATATGCTCACTTGTTCAGTTTTAGTGACTTACTGACGCTGCATTGTGCATTTCAAACTTATTAACAGCGTTTTGTAGCGTTTTTGATTTACATAGCATGGAAAATTTGCAAAATATTTTCCAATTTTTGCATACTATCTAGGACCAGTTCCCTTTGACAAAGTTTGATAGCTAGCAAAGCTTTTTCAATAGCTTAGGCATTGTATATAATAAATGATAAAACTCTAAAAAATCTGAAGAAAGCAGTTATATATTACCTATATATATATATATATATATATATAT
>CABFPE010000440.1:329804-343651 GCA_900660155.1 Hofstenia miamia
ATAAATAATTTTAAAACTATGATATCAATAACCTAGCAATTTTGGCTATTCTATGGCATTGGTTTTTTATTAATATATTCATAAAAATCTGGTAATTTAGTTTAATATTTGATGTTGTGCCTCCGACGAGGTTAAGGCAAACAAAAGAATCTCTTGGATGCTCCTATTTCTTTTCTATCGACATAGCTCTTCTACGGTAAAATAACAAAATTATTTGAAATAACTATTTTTTATTAAAGAAGTTATTTTGGAATTAAAATTTTTTAAAATATTTAAATAGAAGTTCACTCTTGCTAAGGTGCTACAGTTAAAATTATTTTCGTTCTGTGTTAATTATCTCTATAAATGGTAGTATTTTGTGGTCATCAACAACATGACGTTGTATCTAAACATTTAAAAACGATAATGCTAATAAGAGGTACTGTGTACATTTCTTAGTTAATTGAAGTCCTCCATCCAAGGACATCCAAAAGGAAAAGGCCCACTTGCATAAAATAAAGCTACAAACAGCCCCAAAAATCAGACTGTCATTATGAATATTTCACGAAGATATTCTCTGTAAAACCGATGGTCTTGTGTACATTGACATTTAAGTAAAGTCATTTTATTAGATGTGCAAGTTAAATGCTATATGAAAATTAAGCAAGAACTTACTGATACTCTCAGATCCGGCGGCCAAAGCTTGGAGTAAGAAATTTCTTCTTGGCATATCATTAAAAGAATCCCAAAAAGACTGCAAATCATGGCATAGTCACTCAATGTTTTTCGTTTCTCAAACAACGATCTTCTGAAACCAAGCCTGTAACTTGCGTGTGCTTGAGTCTGTTTAACTTCTTTGGTGTGCATCACTAGTGAAGAAGGTGCACCATATTTGAATCTGAAAAAGGAGCGTAAAGCAATAGCGTAACAATGCAGCATAAACGCAGATAAGACTCTGATTTTCCTATCTATAGATTGACGTTTACATTCTGGACAGCTGTTGCTCCAGCATTTAATAACCGAATTCAAAAATACATTCCTAAAATATATTAATTTTTGCAAGTTTTTGCGAGACTGCTAAAAATCAGACAAAAATATTTAATAAAGACGATTGATTGTCAGCAGATGTCACATATAATTTTCTTGACCAATGAACACGAAGCAGGTATTCATGACACAAACTTCATTTATGCAGAATAAACATAAAGGATGACTGGCAATACAAATGGTATGGTAAACAATGATGACAATATATATTGATTATTTAAAATGGTTTTTACGACATGGGAAAGAAACATGTGAAATAAATCGTTATTGTAATTTATTCCACAGTTGAACAAAAAAGAACATGTTCTGTTTATAAATATTAAATATCGTATTCGAGGGTCATTGACATTTAGACAAAATTTAAAGCAAGGTTTTGTATTATAAAAATATTTATTTACACACTTATTCATTGCTAAGTATGTTTGAGTTTCCTCTTATTTCACCAAATCAGCTCGGGAGTAAAATTCACTCTGACTTGACTAAAGAACTCTTTTTAATCATTCTACCCCTAAATTGGACGTTGAAAAAAATCCTTAAGAGCTGAAATCGATTTAATTGTCATGATTTATGCAAAAAGATTAATTTATTTTGCTTTTGATTGCACGTTTGTGTTCAAAAATGGTTTGTTTAAATAGTCATTACAAATGGAAGGGAGCAAAACTAAGTTTAAGCGTTATTATATTGAATGTGCATTTATAAGGGGAAAAATATCCACACATTGATCTAGATCTCAAGGGCTGCATTCACTTAGAAAATCCAAATTTAGAAGCTTCAAATGAACTTGTGAAATATTAACCTAATTTAATTTCGCTAAGATCAGCACTCTTTTTAATTATGTGTTAGGACGAAACTTCAAAGTGATAAAGAAAGTGGGCATTCCAAAGAAATTGAAATGAACTGGTTTTAAGCAAATTTTTAACAAGAAATAATTGAAATGAAGAAATGGTCGGTTCAATAATTTTATTACAGCTGCTTATTATTTATAAGTTTTCTCAGAAAATTCTTATTTCTTCAAAAAACGATTTATAGTTTAATACCAATCAAAATTGTAATAGGGTTACTCGAAAACTTAACAGCAGTAGTACTTACTCAGTACCCCCCTCGGAAATAATTTTACTTCTCTAATTTTATAAAAGATTTGACTCTTACTTTTTACTTTTCCTAAAAATATATTAGGAAAACTCATCATTAAAAGTTTTATTAATTTTATGAGAATTGCTTAGAAATATATTCACTTTATTTCATAATACCAAGATTTTATTAATTTCATTCTGCGATCAATAAGTTGTCTATATATGATATATTAACTGGGAATACAATAGATATTTAGGAGATTTAGGAGATCAAGACAATGTAATAACTAGAATACGGCAAAAAGGGGTATCACTTTCTTAAATTTCGAACATTTCATCAAAATAAAAAATAAACAAAATTGCTAATGCTAATTCGAATCTTAACAATGTGACCTACCTCATCACTAACATTCAAAAGTTTAACTGAATCTAAGGATATCTATACCTTAGATTGAAAACATTTGGTTTATATATTTGTGTGCATCATTTGGTGACCTTGACGTAATTTTCATACAAATTGTGGAACAAAGAACAAAAAAAAACACTTATCACACAAAGAAACAATAAGGTTTACACTAATTTTTTTATATAATACATAGGCTATTAAATAAATAGATGCATTAAAAAATTCCTTCAAATAACACTTGTTTATTGACAAAATCTTTTTTAGAAATAACCTCGAATTTTGGATTTTTAATGCTAGTTCTTTCCGTTGACCTTCAATATCATGATTTTGTAGTCTCTAGGTTCTGCCACAACTATGATGTTTTAAAAAATCATTAAATTATACTGGCTAACTTAAGGATTATCAATAGTACTCAAAAGCTTTAGAATATCGAATAAACTCCAATTCCATTTTGGGATGATTAAATCATAACACACAAGAAAAAACCCGGATAAATCATCCACAAGCAAATATCAAGTAAATAGCAGTAATACATATAACGCAAAAAAAACTTTAATCGAACATGTAATATACTATTTAACAATAAATTAATTTTAAAAATATAATAAAATCCACACAGCGTTTTTTCATTCATAAATTACTCAAAAATATTTTTCATTTGTCTTGATACACCATATCAAACTACAGTCAACATTCTTGAGTTTTTACATGAGCACTAAGGTTTTAACTAAGTAATTCATAGTGCAATTAAAAATTAGGAATTTTAAGAACATAACTAAAAATGGATCAAGTATACCAATTTTGGCAGATTTAACAATTATTAAATTTATCATAACAAAACAGGTAGTTGCTATTTTTTAGACGAAAACATCTACTATCCATATCTTTTCCATTAATAAATAAATTAATTGAAAAAATATTAAAATGTAGTTTTATATAATAAAAAACAAATTTTTGATTACTAATAATTTTCGTATTCTAGGTGTATTAACAAAGAAAGTAATACGTACGGTAAGAGAAACATGTTAATCTCTAATAATTTATGGGACAACAGATGCCTTATTTTAAAGTCATAAATTTTACAATTTGTATGTAGACAAGAAATATTTATTATTTTATAAATAATCATTACGTTGATGAATATATTTCTCTTTGAAAGTAAAGTGTGTGGCAGGGGGCATTTCTAAGCACGTGAACTAATTCTAAGTGCAATAAATCTCAAATAAACGTTTAGTTGTAAAAGAAATAGCAGTTGTAAATATTAACGGAATCGACCTTGATATGTCAGGTCTTTAATGTATCCTAATAGTATGCGTTCTAAGACATCAACTTCTATAATTTTAACTGGACTGGAACAAATGAACATTTGGCCAATTTGGCTGTCAGGTATTAATTCTACTCTTCTTTTTAGGAATGTTCAACCACTTAGCGGAATGTGTTTATGAATCAATTGGTCTGAACTGAATCGCATATATCTTCTCAGAACTATTTTAAGCTTCTACATTAATTAAAGGCTACATCGCTACAACAGTGCCTGTCACTTGGTGCTAAATTTGCTTGCACCACTCTAGACAATTGTGTACTCTTAAACAATTATTTCTCTTTGGGCTTCAAACCTGGTGTCCTATTAATACTAGATTTTAAAACTCGGACTCATCTCGTATTTATTTCTATGGAAGATGTTATTACTGGTCGTTTCCTCTGCGATTTACAATAATTTTTTTATTATAAGCATAGATTCTTATACTCTTTACCAGTAAGGCTCGGCGGTACGCTAAAAAAACCGAAATTGTTGTTTTCACTCAGAACGAAACCCGTTCTTAGAAGAATCTGTCGTCTAACATCATATTTGCAAGAAGCGATGCAGTATTATTGGAGCAAACGTCAAAATTATTGCCAAGTTGAAATGCTATTTTGTTTTAGTTGATTAACAACATAATTTAGTGTTATGAAAATATAATTGAGAAAGGTTTGACTCTTTAATAACGTTTTCCAATACCGATAGTAGTTAACAAAAAAACACCTACACCAAAACCGAGGTCACTTTTGAAACCGCCGAGCACTATTTATTACAGATGGGTTGCGTGAGGACAAGGGTTGGACCGACGTATTAGAAAAATGGCCAAAAATGTCAAAAGCTAACCTATAAGCAACTGTGCACACAAATAGACTCAAATGCACTGATTGTAATTTCATTTTTGAAAAATGTGTTGAAAAATAAAATTCACAATTTGAAATTTTACATTAATATTATATATTTTTCAAAAACTCAATTTAAACCTTCAAATTGGTAGGTATCTTTTATCATAGGCATTTAACACACTCAACTTTGGTCAAACAAAAGGAAAAATTCGAGGACTTTTTGGTAAGGATCATAAAATGGGCCGAATCGGCATTAATTTAAATGGGCCGGATTTTGCCTAAATTTTTGCCAATGCCAAACCCTGCTCTTTACTTTACATTTCAAGAAGGCACTTAGCACATTGCGGTCGCTTACTTTTCAAATTCAGTGTTTTGGAATTGGTTGCTCTTTTCTTGCTCATGTGGCTTTTACCTTTCAGGAATATTTCAACGTGTTATCATTAAATCTTCCCTTTCTCCACGATTACCAGTAAAAACATCAGGGATCCGGTTTTGGGCCATCTCAGGTCCAGATTAACACATCGGGGGTGGGGAGGGGTTGGCTAGACCCATGGGAGCTTGGGGAAAATTAAACAAGATTTATTTAAATACATAAAATATATTTAATATGAACATTTAAAATGAACAATGTTTCATCAGCTGATAAAAACTTCTCTCATTTTCATTGCAACAAATGAATTAGTAATTTCATTAAAATAAAGTATTTTAGTTATTCAAAACAGCGTTAAATTTAGATCTTGCTATTGCCATGCCAAAATGATAACCGGATAAAAATTTTACACACTTAGAGACTGGAAGTACTCTTACACCATCATCCCGAGTATTGCTTCTACATTTGTGACCATTTTTGTGTTTATATTTTAGTATAAAGCAAGGACCACTTACAACAAAATTGGACAATTGTCACACGAAATATACCTTGTTCACTAAGTGCAACATTATCTTGTAGGTTTTCTTCAATTTCTCTCCTTCCTATGTTTTCACGTTGGTGGAAATCTATTTACTATCTACAACTCGTGATTTTACTTCTTCCTGTAAGTCGTTAAAACTATATGTGCTGAGAGTCTCAGAAAATGCATTTATACAATCAAGTTCTTGCTCAGCCAACAGTGGGCCCTAGGTACGTGCCTAGAGAGCCTAAGGGAAAATCATGCCTGGGATCATCTGCTACTGCTAATATTAATCAATGCCCTTTCAAACAAATACTTTAATTCCATTTGTCTTTTTTTCGCTGATGAGGTTATTCTACTACTGAATAGGACTTAACATATTGATAAATTTTGTTTGATTTCGCTATTCCCCTAGATTATTTGTTAGCTGTTGACGACATTACAATCAAACGTTCCTCAATTACCAAAGATGTTGGAGTTTTATCAATTCTGACCTTTTTTGGTA
Organism: Hofstenia miamia; assembly: GCA_900660155.1. NCBI lineage: Eukaryota > Metazoa > Xenacoelomorpha > Acoela > Hofsteniidae > Hofstenia > Hofstenia miamia. The sequence goes on from CABFPE010000440.1 coordinate 335,847, forward strand.
TCACCATGTGACAAAAAACTCAAGACCTCCAATAAGTCACTTAGGTCTCTCAAGCATTCCATTCCATGATCTTTTTGTGTTAACATTAGCTTTCTAATTATAGTGAAAATATTCGGTTAGAAAACTTCCATCATCTGTCCAACAATTCGATATATATATATATATATATATATATATATATATATATATATATATGATTTTTTGATAAGAATATTTCGCATTAACATATTTAATAATTAATGTGTCCAAAATGGTTGATATATAAAGTTAAGATAGAAGCAAAACCAAAATTGCCTTTTCTTCATTAAAGATGAATCCACTCGTATTATAAAACAGTTTATTCCAGAATAAAAAAATAATTTAATGGAGGGTACGAAAATGAAGAAGTTTTGTGCAATGTATATAATGGAATTAGTCTTAAGAATGTGTTTGAAAAAGTTTGAGAAGAAAAATCAAACTTTAAAATTGTATAATTCATATTAACTATTAACATAATTTTAGAATGAATTACCTGTTCTAAGATTTGGTTCCATAAACTCAAATAGACAATTTTAATGGAGTCAAATTTGACACTTTGATAGTCTGATGTTAATTAATGTTAAATATGTAGAACAGGTCAGATGCTTACATTTTTGTTAACTTCGGTCAAATTATTTATAAAATAAATTTGAGGTTTAAAATAAATTGAGCTAATTTCCTCCCGCGGGGATTGATGCCGAGAATTATGATCGAGTAACTCTTGCAGAGAGTCCAAATTAATAGAAAATTGATAAAAGTCGTTAGTCAAAACTTTTAAGCTTATTAAATGGAATAATGTATTCGATAAATCAAAACTGTCAGAAATTTGGATGCCTCAAATAACATCTGAGATAAAAATTTCTGCAAAGCCGATGAAAGTGCTATGGATTTACCATGGTACTTCAAACAGTCAATTATTGATTACAAATAATAAATTAGACTAACAGCAAAAAAGTTCTTTTTTGAAAAATTAATATAACAAATTTTTTATGAATTGATAGAGTTTTTCTCAAATTTCATTTTCACGAAGTCTTCACAGAAAAAGTAAAATTATAAATTTTTGAAATTTACTCATGAAAAACTACATTTTAAAAATAATCTGAAACAAGACTGTAATAAATGTTTCCAGTCTCATTTAGTTCCTCTGTATTCGGTCGCAGTCCCATGAAATTTTCTGGTCACATAGTCCAATTGGTCTCACAGCATAATTTCTATTTTTACCAAAATTAGCAAATATTATTAGTAATATTCTGAAATCCGTAGTCCGAGGACTTTCATTATTAATTCCAATGCCATACTAGTCCCAGTCCCATTGAGTTTTTGTTCCAGGTCCCAATTCCATTGGATTAGATGGTTCCGCAGAATTCTGTACTTACTACCAAGGAATTCCAATTCTTAAGTAGATGTAAAACTAGGCACTCGTGTACATAGATGCACACAATCTACTCTAAAAGATATATTCATAATTTAGGAAGAAGTTATATGATTGTATTTTTCCTTAAATATAAAATTCCGTTCACAGATACAATTAATCAAAAATATCACAGCAAATCTATACTTTACAAATGATTCAGGCATGGAATTGTTTTTCATAGCTTCATAAGAATAATCGTAGAATCCCAGGGCTATTTTAACAAAAAGTTTATAATGAAATCTAATAACAAGATTTATGATTCCTCTGAAGGAAGTCTTATTTATCCTCTAATATCCTGCCAAAATATTTACATTTGAATTTCTTTAATGAATTTGTTAAGAACAGCGATTGATAGGAGCTTATAAGAATCAACTTTTGTTGTCTATGTTCAAAGACGTTGTCAATAAATGATGTGAAAGATGATCTTGGTATTAAAGTGCTAATAAGCAGTATCAGCAATTTTTGTACAAATTGATTGGATCAAGTGAAGCAGTATGTAAAGTCCAATGAAAATAAAAAAAATGAAGTTTTCCCAATCGTCATAATTACTAGCATTTCAAACGGGCGGACTAATCCAGGTGCTCTTTGACAATGAAAATGGACTAATTAAAAATAGATTATAGAACCAAGAAATAACTTTGACAATACTGTTGCGAAAACAAAATTGCACAGCATTCATAGCAGTTAAAAACGAATTTTTAAATAAAAAAACATTCTCCATAATTCCTCAAATAAATTTGATTTTAAAACTATCAGTTAATTTACATTGAGTAATTGTAATTATGATACTCAGGTAATAGTATGTTGTCAAAATCAAGCCATTCCTTAATATAAAGATTGTTACGTGCAGGGAAAGAACAACGATACCTATCCTGAGATTATGTATAAATTAGAAGTATTGCAGAGTACTTTCAATGAAAAAAAGTCCTTAGACCCTCAAAATGCTCTAAGAATGGTCTCTAAGCTCTAACACTCTTCTTACATGCAGTGTAACAAAAAGCATTTAATCTTTCCATTATCATAAAACTGTATAAAATGAACCGAAGTGCTAATCTGGTGCAACTCCCTTAAAATTTGTCAGGCCCTTGACAGCTATTGGTTATGATTACATTTCCTTGCTTCCAGCTTCAAAATATTCAAAGCATTTCAAACATACAACATTTGAAAACTTCTGTAAAAGTTTATCAAACAGCAAATTAGGCAATTTGTCTTTGTCGAATTTAGATAAAAGTTGTTAATTCTGCCTCCGGTTAGAACAAATGGAATATGATAAAGCTTTGTCTTGTTTAATGCAAAAAATGCGTCTAATGATCCTTCATTCAATGCATTGAAAACCATTATCATTCCTTGTCAAAATGTTCAATTGAATTCAACCTGTCAAAAAATAATAGGTGGTGTAATTGTAGAACGAGTATGAACCTATGAAATTGAATTGACTAACGATATTCAAAACTAGAAAATTTCAAATCAGGAGGAAATTATTTCTTCTGTCTCCTATAAACAAGTGAAGTAAACTAATCATTGATTTTCAAAGTTAAATTTCCGATAAAAACACGTCATAATATTTTATAATTATAATTATCTTGACTTTAATATGAAAAAAAATATTTTGTCAATTAAGTTGATCTAAAAGTTTTATTCGCAGAGAACGCAATTAAATGTTATATAGAGAGTTCATGTGAAATCAGAGATTTAGGATGTTATCCTTCAATCACGAGCGTCGTGTTATTGGAGCACATGGGAACACGTGCCCCTTGAAAAATTCTAGTTCCAAGCTTGTTATAAAGACCTGTTAATTATTGGCTAGCAGTCTTATTAAATATCGCAAAATATTTGCGATGCAGGATGTGGTGGGAACGACTACTTTACCTGCATCGCAGACACCTCTAATATATATATATATATATCTGAGGCCAAAATGGATGGTGACAAAACTACAATATTATACAAATTGAACACACCATCCTTTGATTTCCATGTAAAAATATGACAGGGTGCCTTTCCCTGTTGTAAATATATCCTCTTATGTACAAAATGTTGTTAATACATAATTGAACTACTTGATTCACAAGCTAGCAATTATATTGTCGAAAATACACAAGCGCGGTATAAATGGATACCAATTCAATAAATGGGTGAACAGCTTGTGGTATTGAAATAATTATAGCCTTCGGTAAATTTAATGGAAGCTGATATCATACGCCATTTGCTGTTTCTGTAAAAGAAGAAAATTTATTGCAACCATCTACTAAACGTTATGTCAGAAATTAATTATAAAAAGTTAATCAATTTCTAAAGATTTCTGAGCACAGAATTCTAATAGAAACTACGGATAAATTCATTTTTCAATTTTTTTACAAAGCAATCATGTTTGTATTTTCTACATTCACTTTTCTGCAAATTCGAACAACTTTTTGCCCCACAATAAAACAGTTCATTAACATCTCTTGGCTTGCTGGTAAAATTTTAAAAACATCAGTTTTCTATCATTAACAGCAAAGTTTTTTTACTAATTCAGCACTTAAACTTTCAAAATGTTGGATGGGCTCATTGGCTAAAGCACAGCCCGCATCCATCTCCAACGAGCTTTAACCATTTTCTACCACACTACAAATCTNCGACTACTTTACCTGCATCGCAGACACCTCTAATATATATATATATATATATCTGAGGCCAAAATGGATGGTGACAAAACTACAATATTATACAAATTGAACACACCATCCTTTGATTTCCATGTAAAAATATGACAGGGTGCCTTTCCCTGTTGTAAATATATCCTCTTATGTACAAAATGTTGTTAATACATAATTGAACTACTTGATTCACAAGCTAGCAATTATATTGTCGAAAATACACAAGCGCGGTATAAATGGATACCAATTCAATAAATGGGTGAACAGCTTGTGGTATTGAAATAATTATAGCCTTCGGTAAATTTAATGGAAGCTGATATCATACGCCATTTGCTGTTTCTGTAAAAGAAGAAAATTTATTGCAACCATCTACTAAACGTTATGTCAGAAATTAATTATAAAAAGTTAATCAATTTCTAAAGATTTCTGAGCACAGAATTCTAATAGAAACTACGGATAAATTCATTTTTCAATTTTTTTACAAAGCAATCATGTTTGTATTTTCTACATTCACTTTTCTGCAAATTCGAACAACTTTTTGCCCCACAATAAAACAGTTCATTAACATCTCTTGGCTTGCTGGTAAAATTTTAAAAACATCAGTTTTCTATCATTAACAGCAAAGTTTTTTTACTAATTCAGCACTTAAACTTTCAAAATGTTGGATGGGCTCATTGGCTAAAGCACAGCCCGCATCCATCTCCAACGAGCTTTAACCATTTTCTACCACACTACAAATCTAACAAATAACCACATCCAGTAGGCTACAGGATTTATGGGCTGATGCGACTAGCGATTATATAAATATTGATTATATTACAACGAATAAATCAACCATAACATTCATTATGAAGGAAACGTTTGAAATTAACAGTTAAAAAACATTGTGTGTATTGAAAATAAATTTTTAATAAAGCAGTTCAGATAATAGATTCATTTATATATAAATACAAATATTTATTTTTATTTACTAAGGTTATATGCACGCATATATATATACATATAATACACTGTGTCATCTTCTAAAATGGGATATATTATGATGATTATAAATGTATTCTATAATGGTTATTGAAGCACACCACTTGGAAAGAAAAGTGGTAAATTATCCTTCGGTTCAGGTGACATTCAAGTGTTGTCAAGTACGGCCATTAACTTTTACAATGCAATAAAATGCTACGATTTAAATATATACATTTGTCAGGGAAGAACAATTCGTTTAAACAGATTTTACAATAAAATAACATTAACTGAGTTTGATTGGAAAATATTGCAATGTTTAAGCCTAAACAACACAGACAATTATTAGAATTTGTGATCATTATTACCAAATCTTTTAACAATCATAACTCCCTAACTAATGAAGATATACAAAATCTGAAAACACCTCTGATTCGTGCATGGTGCGGTTGAACGTAATTTGGGTGATTTACAGAAATGAAAAGGTCAGACGGTGCTGCCATAAGGGTAAACGCGGTCCGAACTGCCCCGCACAGGATGCACGTGGGTTGCGGTCTGTGTAGCCTCAAAAACATTCATGCAGAATGCGTCAACTTTGCATTATACCACCAAATTATCTGAGCATTAGGATTTTTAAGTGAAAAAATCTAATATATTCATGTACCTCATGTACAGGAATGATCATAACAGAGAATCACACTTATCCATAGATGCGTCAATGTCCATGGATTTCGAAAGTTCTTGATAGGGTTGTCGAAAAATGTTGACAACACTGTTTGTATTTTTATGGATATAATGGGCAGTTTAGGGTTAAATAACTTGCGTCTTTACAATGAATATTGGTAACATAATCACTTAGTTACTCAAACTATTTTTAATTTACTTGTTTGGTTGAAAATATTAAAAGTTGATGTACTATGCATTCAACTTTTTACATAATAAGTCAAATTAATGACCTGAAGTGAAGTTTTGTGGAAGACTCAATAGTCATGTGAACACATTTGGAAACTTTTGGGAAATTTAAATATATAATAACGCAACGCTAAATATTATCGCTAAATAAGGTTCAAAAAGTTTTTTTCGCTAACTTGAAACTGATAAATTTGTAATATTTTTTAAAAAATAGAATTCATTGACCTGTAGAGATTAAACACGCTAAGTGCCTGAGTTCAAATTTGGAAGGTACTAAGTAGTACTCAATGCTCACATATTTACTATATATATATATATATATATATATATATATACGTATAATATATTGAACTTCATATATATGCGTAAATTAAACAGTTTATATACTACAACACGCTTCGCATTGTAATATTGGGCTTCGATTTTAAAACACAATTATGGCAATATACCAAATATAATATGTATTATTAATCTAAATTCATCAATACTATGGTATTTATTTCTGCAATTATAATGACTTTAGCTATTCAGACAATTTTGATGCTAAAATGTCTCTAATATATTTGCAAAAACTATTTTACCTCATAATTGAATAGCATAACATTATTAACCTAGAAATCTAGTGAAAAATTGGACTAAATTGTTTTAAGCTTAAAAGCGCTACTAAATATATTTGGTCAGTTATTCAAAGTCGTGATGAATAGATGTATTGTTCTTCAACACCCATTTGACTGCACCATTCAACTGGTCTTTTAACAACTCAGTTTAAATTTCTTTTGTGAAATTTTAATTACTCTGCGTTTCCTGAATCAGTAAAATGTCAATGATTAAAACAATGTTTGAAACTCCATTTTAAAACCATTCACTAAAATTTATCGAATTTTCAGTAAGAAATTGTAAGCAAGATTTTCTTTACATTTAACCTCGTCGCCGGCAGTGTACTCTTTTGAGTACACAAGATAAATAGCTAATCACATACATAGAAATCATTGTATTGGTGCGCAATAAGTTTTACCACTAAATTTAGTAAATGTATGTTATTCTATTTTAGTGCATTCTTTGCTACAACATGTTAAGCATTTTCTATAGAAAATTTTGATTGCACAAAAGTCATGTCAAAATGTTCAAGACAAACAATCAAGATATTATTAATTTCAAGCATTAATATTGCAAGTATATAGAAATACCTATGTAAATATAATGTGATTGGCATTGTATTAAACATATATAAACTTTCTATGTTCAATTGCTAACATGTGGCAGTCTAATAAGTTAAAATATATGTGTACTCAAAAGAGTACATTGACGCTGTGTTATGCAAAAAGTTATATAAGACAAAACAAAGATCTACAAATCTTGTGATATTATTTTATGCTTAACTTATCTGAAACACTTATAAAGGGCGCATTTATTCAAAAAACCACAAGAACATAAACTTTCAACACATACTTCTTAAGAAAGGAAACGAAAAGCAATCTAGCCTCTTCCTATTGATGAACATTATTATGATAAATTTGACCACTGGCCTCAAAATATCACTGAAAATCAAATTCAATGCCATAATCCTGGTTGCTCTTGACGAACCTATTTCAAATGCAGCAAATGCTATGTTTTTCTTTGTGTTTATTATGATCCAAGTAGCGTTTTTGTTTTCCATAATTGATGATTTTATTTTTATTATCTGTTAATATTATGAGTTTAGTTCTTGTCAACTGTTTTGATGTATAAAAGTGGTTGCATGCCTTCTTAAATGAAGTACAATATGAAAAATAGCAGTAATGTAAGGTAACAATATATTATCCAATTTTGCATTTTTTCATTATTTGGAAATTTTACAGTCAATGTACTCAAAAGAGTACAAA
>CABFPE010000440.1:353576-365730 GCA_900660155.1 Hofstenia miamia
TATATATATATATATATATAGAGAGAGAGAGAGATAGAAGGAAAGAAAGAGGGAACCATTTTAAATCCAAATACAGCAGAAATCTAAAAAAATACCTTTAAATATGTGAAATGTATTGTGCTAAACAAAGAAATAACTGGCAAAGACTAGTATTAACAAAGCATATACAACACATGTTTTGAAAATTTTATTTATTATATATGAGAATCAACGCAGGGGAAATATAATTGGTTAGTTGGAAAATTGCTTCAAAGGTCAGACGATATTGATTGATTAGCTTATACGGATTAAAATAGCAGATGTTTGCAATTAGCAGGCTGCTTTGTATAGGTGAGCACCATAACATAATTATAAGAACATCTATGAATAGAAACTTCAAAGATCCAATAATTGGATATTGGTTGTAAGATCATGATTTAGAATATTAATGCATCAATCAATGCATATTTCGTCTTTTTTAAGATACTCGTCATAATGTAAAAAAAGACTATGCAGTAAAATGTGAAACTGCATAGAAAGGAATTCTGCAAGGAAACTGCATAAACTGAAATAGGGATTTCTAATGGTTATTTACTCTTAACCATTGCAAAAGGAAAATTGCCACGTGTTCAATGTTTATGTAACTTAATTCGATAACTTTGAGTTGTTATTAGTTCCAAAAAATACGAAACAAGTAATTTATTTACTATTTCATAAGAAAGCAGTGCAAATATTTGACTATCATATAAACAACAGCTTAGTTTAAATGGAAATCATGCACGCAGTGCAACCCTTAGGCCCGTTTACACGATCAGTTTTCATTTATGACTTCCTCTTATGTAAGGGAAAACTTATCCTGTAAACAGGGTTTAAAAAGCATATACACTTGATGTTATCAATCAAAATGCACTGTATCAAAATTATACAGAAATACTGCATAAAAGTCTATTGAAAAAAATGGAACCGTGAACGTAAAGACTTAAAAATTTACTAGGTAATCACAGAGACATTTCGAAAATAAACAAACTGATACACATAAATGAAAGCTCATGGGGAATTACACCTAAAGCTGAATTTATGCTAAAATGCATTGGTAAAAGAAAGTTGTATTGAAGAATGCTGTAAATTTAAAACAACTGATTTCCAAATAAAGCATAAATTGCTTTCAAGTTATATGAAAAGTATCATTGTATTAAGCTATTACATCTTCATCATACGATAGTCAGCATACACAATAAAAAACCTCTTTTAATGTAAAATATGAAATTCAACAGCTGCTTATCGTTGGTAAAAAAAATTAAGCAAGCTAAGTAGCCTAAATCTGACAGGGGGCAAAATTTTGACAAGGAGCCTGACCCCGTTTAGTTACGGGCCTGGTTTTGAGTAAAAATAACATTGAAACATGAGTGTAGATAACAAATATAAACAGCGTGATTCGCGCTCAATTTGGTTTAGAAATATATGTATTCGCCTTCGTAGAAGTTGTTGATTTTATAGATTTACTCCTTTGATCAAGAGTAAGCTGTTACAAAAGCTAATTGGAATTGATACAATAAATAAATGGTATACCACGCAATTCCTCTTTGATTTATGACAAATTCCTTCTCTTAGGATATATATTCACACATACACACATGTATACAATTTATATATCATGGTTAGATCAAATGGTTTGACAAAATCGAATTATTTGAAACTTGCATCTGTGGCTAATGAAAAAAAATGAACACAATAACTTCTAGCACACGTATAAGTTTATATATATATATATATATATATATATATCATTTCTTTGATTATAAATAGAGTATTCGCATTGAAAATGCTTAAATGCGATATAAGTGGGACTTAATTTGTCACCCCTAGAGAGCTTTCAAATTTCGATTAAATTATCAACTATTAATTTCATTTAGATTTTTCACACTTTTAGCCTCACATGGATAAAAAGCGTTACTTTCCATTGATTTGTCATAGTGGTTTACGTAACTGTATGGAAAGTTCAACTATAAATAAAATGAGCAGCACGCAATAATAGAAGCTAATTAAAGTAAAGAATAACAAATTTATTCAACGGAAAATTAGGAATTGTTATAATTAACGAGCATATACTGCTAGCAAAAGTAATAAACGAAGTTTTACAATAATTTCCTCAAACTAAAAACTTAAAAAAGAAACAAAATTCACCACATTTAAATTAAAAAAACTTAGATCCATTGCAAAAATGTAATTTCACAATTTTATCAACTATTAATGATATTTTTACAAATTTAAAATTAATTTCCAATAGTATTTATTTTTCTAATAGCAATTTATTGGAAAGTCTTTGACAGGCAGAGCAGAGTATTAGATGTGAAACGAACAATCTTTGATCTCAATCACATACATGAAATTAAGTGTAACCAAGAAATTAAGATTAGAAGTCAAAGGTATTGCCAATTTAGACTATAATTTCATAATAAATATATATATATATATATATATATATATATATATATAACAAACAAACTCGTAAAATTAGATACAAATACAACATTGATCCATATGATTACAGACAACTTATTTCAAAGAAAGGAGGATTTAGAACTTATAGAAAATGAATACTATAATCTCGAAAAGTGATTAAATCTATATCATCATCAAATTACTTTTATGGAGTGGTTCATTTAGCAACCTACATCATAATCAATACCTAATGAAATTTGTGGTGCTACTAAAAAAGAATGAGACTTGGATATATGTAGGATTAAATATTAATTTTACATCCATTACTTAATGGAAAATCAAATAATTGCATTATAAATTTTATTTTAGAATAGTTTTACTTAATCAAAATTTTATTGATTTACTCTGGATTATTTGTAAGGTTTGTATAAATCACTGCGGTGAGACGAATGATAATTGCAAATATTATGTTTCAACTCGAATTGTACTTGGTGAAACAGCAGCTAAAATGTACAATGATGTGTTCAACATTTATCAAGATATTTGCACATTTCGTGCAACAATATATCATTATTCCTCCATGGGCGGTAGCCCCCCCCCATGCTATCTAGGCACAAAAAACCTGGGTTGCATAAATTGAACTAAACCAATTGTTCCATAAAATAGGCTGACGAACAAGACAAAACAAGAAGTTACACATTGCAGTATCAACAGTTGATTCAGCATATTTTGTGAACCATATATATACATTCTGGAAAAAATTGTGCACACCCAACACCTTAGTGATTTGCTGCTTTAAATGTTGAAAGATTTTTCAAATATTTAACAGAAGTGGTGTGGAACAGCTATAGCAACCACCATATACTCCCCTGATCTCAACTTATGTAATGGGTAGTTGTTCAATTTGCTGAAAAATAATCTCAACCCGATTAGCTTTGATGATGGAAATGAAGGGTTGGAGGATTAGCTTTGCGTTTTCTCAAGAACAGGTTAATAGAGGAGCTAAGTTGAGAAGTTGATAGATTACTGTCAGCTGGTCATTAACTCTGGTGGATACTATGTGACAAATTAATACACGTTTCATAATTTTGCTTAATTTTATTTTTTTTAGTCATTCTAAATATATAAATTTTTAGCTAATAACGTTAAATCTAACTTTGATGTTAACAACATATGCTCATGGTTCTTATCTTTTGACATGCCATGCATCTAAATCACTTTATATAAAATAAAAAACTCAATTTTGCCCATTTCAATGAATAACTTTTATGTAAAATTTTAAATAATTTTTGTACCATTTAAAATTGTAATATAAGTCCTTTAGTAATATAAATATATACGATATATATATATATATATATATATATATATATATATATACAAGAGATAGAGAGAGTTTCAAACGTGTAAGTATTCTAAGATTGTTAGCTTATTAGCTAGGCCAGTCAACAACGGACAAAATTGAGCGGGAATTGCATGTACATGTAAGTAAAATAATATTGCACACATAAATATTCCAATGCTTCTAATGATAAGCTTCAGCTGCAAACAGGTATTGAACTGAACTTGAATGATATAAGTATCTAGGCTCGTTCAAAATGTATTTCATAAAATAATAATGGATTTCAATGCATTGAAACTAATAATACTAAGAAGCAATTCGAAATATTGCTTTGAAGGCATAAAAACAGCTAATTTAAATTCAATTCCACGAAAATTAACTAAAGTAGATTAATCAAAAAGAGTTACAACTGTATATTGAAACCTTTTTTTAACCCAAGGTTTTCAATTCTTATGCGAAGTTAGTACTACAGACACTACAGTTACAATCGCAAAACGCTCACTCTTAGACGGGTCGTTGGTCAGTTATTATCGTTAGGGTGGAAAACAGATTTAAGGAGCAATCTTTGAAATTTCTAAAGATTAATGGATTTTAATAATTTTTGTATTAATTTTATTGAAAGTTCTATTTTAAAACATTTTCGTGTGTCAGTGCTAGACGGACCATGTTAGGTCGACGGTTAAAAAATGTGACCCGTTTTCTATCCTGATTCAATTTTGCTGTTGTGCAACTCTATATATATATATATATATATATATATATATATATATATATATATATATATATATATATATATATAAAGCAACAAATATGTATATATATATATATATATATGTATATAACTATATTGGGATATGTATGGGTGTGTGCATAAATAAATTTGTAGATATCATCATATCATTGAACTTATCGTAATCAATTAATAAATTAAAGTGACTGAATTCTGAAAACGATATTGAGTCTTATGACTAAGTAATTTAAAGGTGGTTAATAGAATTTAAAAAGCAAAGTAGCCTCTTCATGCATTTTCGACATCAAACAATTTATAAATTCTGTCCAATTCAATTTAGTAGACCAGTGGAGAAATGAGGGCATCTCCTCTTCAGATTCCCTTTATTGATTTTTGTGTTTAAAAAATATTTTGTAAAAAATCAAAAATAAGATGGTAAAATGCACATTAAATGTTTATTTTAACAAAATTTTGATATTCTATGAAGAGCTTCATTCTGTACCAGAGATGTTCAACCATCGGAAAATCCTGTCTACCCTCCTGTAGTAGACTGAACGTATAACTCAATTTATAATATAAGATATAAAAAACAAATTCTACATTAATTAACTCATAAATTATATTTAACTAATAATCGCTTGTTAGTTTTTCCCAGCCCAATTAAAGTATAGCATCTCAGAAATTCATTCGCTATGAATAAAATGTTCATTAAATTCAATGAAGTAATGTAATATTATAAATCATGGAAAATGTTATAAAAAATCACTGGTAATTGGCTTTGAATCAAATTCCAAGCAAAGGATCCTAATTTGATTGTCCTTAAACCTTTCAAAGGTGCAAGGCTTCGAAGGAACGAATAATACTAGAAATGTTTCAAAATGTGTGCGTGCGATTTTGTTAAGACTTCAAACTTGATGAGAATTTGGGAACCCAAAAATACCAGTCAAATTCGGCTTAATCGTTATGCTTTATTTTTGACACTGTCAATGTTTAATTGACGTAGTCTACATACCATAACTTTATTAAAGGTATTATTCTCTTCAATAATATTGCGCGCTTTTAAACTCATATTGACTGCCAAAATACTGAATCGTCTTCATTTTGATAAGATATTATTTTGATAATAATTCGTAAAATAGTGATTATACAATGCAAGGAATTGGAAAGATGGGTTTGTTTAAGTTTGTAGATCGCTATAAAAACACTTTGATTCCTAATTGGGGAAGAATCAGTGTTAACTTTAATTAATACTAGAAAAGCAACAATAGGTCAAAATGACCTTTAAGCATTTTTGTTTTGCTTCATTATTTATTTAGTAAAAATACATGCAGGTAATATGTAGTACATATACTTCCAATTATGTTGATAATCTCATTGAATTTTTTGTTATTGGTAGAAATATTGTTTCTATTCCATAATTTTCGCATTTGAAACATCAAATGTAAATATATTCTCAAGGAGTAACCGTTGTTCTAGTCTTAATTTAAAGAGCCCATAAACAAAAGTTAATTAATAAAGACAATTGATATTCATTAAATAAACATCATATATATATATATACTTCAAAGTAACAAGAATTACAATTACAAATGTGTGAAAATTATTTCTTTTTATAAAATTAATCGAACACTATTAAAGATTTCTAAAAAACATTTCTTGATATTTTGTAGTGACAGTTTAAAGAAGAAATAATAAAGTCAATGCAGCAAAAGCCTTTTAAATGCCAATGAAATTCTTTCAAATTAACATTAGATTTAACGAAACACGTTAAATTTCATTTCGAAATCAACCTTAAATCCAAATATGTGATTAAATGTGCTACAAATAGAAACAAGCTTGCATAAAATGTGTTTAAAAGTACAATTGAATTGAATTTGGTTACGAGAGGTGAAAATCCCTTGAAAATAATTTTTATGATTATTTTGCGTCATAAACAATTTATTGATTTACAATATATGAAAATGTTACCTTCATGCAAAACGCTGAATAAGAATGTTTTGTCCTGCATAGCAAACATAATTATTTATATAACTTATTATTGTTACTTATCAATTATTATTATTATTGAATATCTGACGGTGTAGATTTTGCGCTGTCAGAAGAAATAAGAACTTCAATCAAGTGCTATTGCGTATTTTCTTATCGTCTGAAACAAAATATGTCGCTCATGGCTAAACACTTACGGAAATTTAGCCTGATTTAATATGCGTTAACCAAAATATAGCAACAATACGTGAACTTTCTCTCAATTCCATCGGAAGCAAGCTCAACTCAATCGATTAAAAGATCTTAATCAAGATAGATCGGGTATCACTCTTTATCTATATTTCTTTATGCAACACACGATTTAAGACAACGGATTTTGCAATTAGGATAAAATGCTATGGAATAAAAAATTTTTTAAATTATAAAATGCATTAAATTTCCATCTAACGCTTATTGTATGCTACTTGAAAAAAAATGAATCTATTCAACCATTGCAAATTCCCATCTTCAGATTAATTGCGATTTATTGATAGTTTGAAAAAAAAATTAAAGATTACTGTAAATTCTGTTCTTTAATTGAATGAATCAATAATATGTATTTATTAAATACTTGTCCAAGTCGACATCCTATTCAAAATGGAGATTTGAACCACAGCAAAACAGAAGCACTTTTGAAATTCTCAAGGTCACTATAAAATAAATAGAGGTGATAACCATTTATCTCTGTGCAGTAGTGTACAAACCGATACGATAATGCTGTACTTCAGTTCACCCTAGCCAAAGTCCAATGTGGGCTTGTACAACGACCGAAATATTTTGAGTCTGTTAGGTATTGAATGAAAAAATCAAAACTATGTTATGTATTACACTATCTAGTTATTTATCAATCTCTATTGAACAAAAAATTTCCAAGACAAAATGTATATATATATATATATATATATGTACCTGGCTTCTTTATCTTCTGCAACTGAAAGTGCACTTGTGGATCTGGCTGAAGGAATTGGCGAAGATGAAGACCGATTCGAAGACTTGGAATCGAAACGTTTCATTTGCCGCATCCGACTTAACGATGAGTTGTAATTTAGACGCGGAGGTCTATTAGTTTGTGTCTGCACTAGGGGAGTGGTGATAGCATCTTCGTCTTCATCACCGACGTTATTGGGGATGCTCCACGCTAGTCTTGATGACGGATTCTGATTGGATGTTTGCTGTTGCTAAACACAATCATTCTATAACTTATTATCATAGTTTTGGATCGAAATAGATATGCACAAAGTAAATTCCGGTCAATTTGAATTCTCCACTTTCGCTTTTTAACAGAAAGACAAATGCCAAAGTGTTGTTTAACAGTATTATTTTAAGCCAAGAGCACCGTTCGCTCGCCGAAGTGATTTGAAATGTTGCTGATAAATATTTTATTGAGATCAACATAGCGAAAGCACTATTTAATAAGAAAATATCCAAATGAGTTAAAAATTATAAATTTTTTAGAGACATGACAATTTTTTTGGGATGTGTAAACTTAGTTCAACCACTAACAGTCTCGTATTGGAACGTACAGTATATGGGAAACAAATCTGATAAACATAAGTCTGTTTTTCACGACATATGTATATGATAGGCAAACATAAATAGACGAATAGTCCAATTCTATGCCTTGTAGATTGTGCTCTATATTTGTAGAAGGCGTAATGAAATATTTACAAATTTGTGAAAAAGGCACAAGTTACATTTTTAAAAACACTAACTAATGTATTAACACCGAATAAGCAAAGCACAAAAATTTCTAATACATACTGTAGAACTATTGTAATTTTTATAAAACTTAGCAGGTAATAAAGTCTATAGATAGATAGATAGATACATAGATAGTAAGCATGCATACTCAGCCAGATATAAAATCTTATTAAACAAGTCATTGTTTAAAAAAAATATTGTATAAAACTTATTATATTATGAGACAGTAGAAATTTCCAACATAAATTAACTTTCAAGATTGGTGTAAAATGCGGAGGCATCTCCATTTAATTGAGATATAATGTTTTGATTGAGGAAATTTTGAATATTAAATGGAGCCCTTGGCCACGTATACATATGCTAATGCTCTTTAAAATCAAAGAAAACCTATGTAAATATCTTATGAAATGAAGCGAAAACGAAGGATTACAAAAATGCTGTCACTATCGTACTCTAAGTCTAAAAGCCTAAGTAGAATTCCACAGGAAAGTTAGCAATACTCAACTCCATATCTAATATGAAATCGTGTTAATATAATGCACGCACATGTGATTTCTAAAACTTGCTCTTTAATCATGTAAACCCGTTTGAGACTTGGTTTTATCACGCATAAGAAATTTGTATAACATACATTAACAGCAACACATCAAAGCCAAGGATTTTTAGATACAGAGATATACTCTTTTGGAAGAAAATTATGTAAAATAAGATCTTTGGAGTTACTTATATGTCAAAAGTGAAGAGGCATTACACATAATTTGATCTGAGGTAATATGTCACATCTCTTTGATACAATACTGAAATCACCAGCAAATTGTTTCACAATAAAATTCTGATTTTATCGAAACCAGTTCATTTAATTGGCCAATAAACACGAAGTCGTATTTTCTGACTACTCTAATTAAAGAGAATTCTTAACGCGATAATTAAAAATAAATTAAATGCTGAAGAAACGTCTTTATGCATGGAGACAGAGAACGTAATTTAAAATTAAATAAGAAGCTTACCAATTCACCTCATTATTAAAAATTAATGAACTATGAGTCTAAACCGTAGTCATATATTTGAAACAACAGAAATCTTGTCTACAAAATTATAAAACTCATTATACAGATATGTGTTTGTCACATTCCTAATTAAGAAGATGCATAATACCAACACCAACAAAATCCCTAATTTTTACTATCAAGGTTATGAAGCTACAATCATTATATTTTTGCAAGCACATTTTAAATAAATTCTTCAAGAAAACTGATTTTTAAGGAAGCCAGCAAGATGGAGCCCCCCCCCCTTACTGTAATATATTATTGTATAGACTATAGGCGAATAAATAATTTAAAAATTTCTGATAGCTATTTTACTATTTTAATTGAAATTAACCGTATTCAGCTTGGGGAAAAAGATTTTCTCCCCTAATTAAGCCTTTGATTAAAAGTTGTTGAACTTTCTTAGATAGACTTGGTGACTTTTCCTAACTTTTATGGCGATCATAACCCCTACTAATATTTTTCAAAATGTCTGTTCATTTTATGTATGGCAGCAAATTTCTGAAAATTGATAGTGCTTATATGACGAATCTTTGTGCGAGTTTAGTTTTAATATCATATTCTAATATATACTAAATAGCTAGAAGGGGGTTGGAGTGATAAACTGCAGGATCCAACCTGTCAATGAAACAATTAAAAAATCAATAACCTAAACATAGGTGTAAACATATGAAGGGTTGATGGAAGCCTGGCACACTGACAATCATGAATACGCGTTTTGTAACTGAAAATCAGACACCCCAACAATAATAAATACATATTATGAAAGTCTTTAAAGAGTCATTATGAACGTATATAAAGTCATTAATTTTTGCTTTGTCTGCATAATGAAATCATATTGAAAATCATAAATGATTTTATGTGCAGGATAATAGACTATCTAGATATATCAACATATTTAGAAAGCAAATCTCATAATTAATTAGCCAAGAATATTTGCGTGAACGCCATAATAAATAAACATTGAAAAGATAAAATGCCGACGCTTTTATGTAGCATTACAACAGCCTTGGGGGAAATAATTTGCTTTAATTCCATCGAATTCCTGTCTTTATCCAACAAAAATATATTACATATACTTCAAAATAGATAAAAACAAATATATATATATATATATATATATATGTGTGTGTTTGTGTGAAAGTGTAAAATTACTAAGCTTCATAAATGCGACCGGTTTCGATTCAAAGTCTTCATCTGAACGAATATAAAAGGGAAATTACTTACAATTAACTACACTTAAAATTTTATATATTGCATTTACTAAAAATATTGTTATGATAATGTTATAATAATTTTTTGTTTATTCATTAACTTTGATCAAATTTCTTTTTTATAAATAAATAAATATATATATATATATATATATATATATATAAGTATGTGTACACTTCAATCAAGCAGTTCGTTCTAAATAAGATTGAATTAAATTGTTTCATTATGCAATGAAAAGTTTCAGTCGCAATAGCGCAATGTGCATAAAAGAAACACTGATCCACTTATCAGATAACAAGTAGTGATTTAAGGAATATAAGAAAATGCATTAAGATATTGAATTTAGAATTTGCTACAATCCTAAATTAGCAGACACTAACTCCAAGTACACCTGTTATACATATGGACTACGTTAACATGTTATATTTCAGAAAAAATAAATACAAAACAAACTCCAACCCTACGCTGGTTTTAGAATATAGGAAAACTTAAGATGATACAATTATAATAATTTGCATTACTATGAATGCTTGAAATTGCCTATATTTATGCATATCAAAATAACACAAGAATTTAATAATTTTTGGAAATCTAAGTTTTCCTTATATACACTTGGCTTTTATAACAAAATATAGTTTTTAATGAAAAGTTTTCTAAATATTCTGCAACCGAAATAGACCATTAATATATTAATAAATTCAATTCTAAAATACAAAATCTTAAAAATTTTATTTCATGTACTAATTTTGAAAAAAAATGAAAAACACTAAGAATAGTGCATCTCAAATGTGACTTTTATAAATTTTTAGAAGGAGATATTTAAAAATTTGAACGAAAAGGAAAAGTCAACCGGATGTACACTTTTCCAACTGTTTGCAAAACCTAATTGTTTGTAAACAATTTTCAGAATTTGGCAAACGGTGTTTTGACAAACCAATCATCTAATTAGGTTTAACAAACAAGGTGTATCACAACTATGATGTACATTAAATGCGAATAACTTTATGGTTAATGAAATTTATATCAAAAGGCCGATTTGTAGAAAAGTGTGAAATTATAAAGATTTACCACGAATTAATACCATTTATAATAACCTGATCATAAGCTTAACACATCTCTTATCTCATTCGTTATCTATATATTTCTGTTCAAAGATTCTTTGTCTTTGTGTGTGTAGCAATGAAACAAAATT
Source organism: Hofstenia miamia (assembly GCA_900660155.1). NCBI lineage: Eukaryota > Metazoa > Xenacoelomorpha > Acoela > Hofsteniidae > Hofstenia > Hofstenia miamia. Next base: position 365,249 of record CABFPE010000440.1, read on the forward strand.
AGTGTTCATATTAAAATTAATTTAAAAAATATAAAAAGCGAGGAATTTCTTTTGTGTAACCCGATTAAAATGCAATTATGTGCTGTTATTGTATGCGTTAAGTACTTTAAACACATTCAAAAGATTGGCTATTCTCTCGAGAATTTAAGATAATTGCAATGTTGAAAACAATTTCGTCAAATTCTTGTAATTGGTTGATCTCTACTTATCGTCTGAAATTCAATTAGATAGGAGGGTGGCAACTTTATTTTCATTGATTAAAATGAAATTTCATTGTCACCTATTCAACTTTTATTTAAAATCATCTAGTAATATCGGGTATTGAAAATCAATGCGTGGACACAAATCGCTATTTTTCAGCAAGTTGACTCCAAATGTTCCCAGTATTTAAAAGGAAAATCAGTAAACAAACTACACAGTCTGTAGTAAACTACATTATGTGTAGCATTTAATATATATATATATATATATATATATATATA
>CABFPE010000440.1:374115-389028 GCA_900660155.1 Hofstenia miamia
TATATATATATATATATATATATATATGCAGTACATAAATCGTTTTCTTTGCAAATAAAAATCAATTGATCTTAGCTATAAAAAAGTTATAAGTAAAAGAACTACAATTTAAAAAGTCCAGAGCTACTGGCTCCCCTGCGCATACCTGCTCAAGGCTTGGTAATGATTGTTTTGCTGTACTGATGAAACAAGCTTTCGGAGGGTTTCATCCTCTGCGCTTGTATCTAGCACGCTCCTTGCCTCTTAAGGAAATAATTACAAAAGTTAAAATTCATTAAAGAGCTTAATATATCTGAAAAGCGCCTGTGAAAGTCAGATTGTACTTTGACCTGACAGCTAAATTATTTTATTAATCGATAGCATCAACAATGAATGAACGTTTACTTTAAAGTAAATTCGTCAAAATTGAAAGCTTTCTGCAAACGGTCATAAAATTCCGCAAAGTAAAGTAACTGATATTCGATACAATTCAGAAGAAATGATAATATAATACGAGCTACGAGCACTAGTTCAAAAAGTGAACGAATGAGTGCATTGGTTTGCAAAAATTACAAAAAGTTTATATGCATGTACATCGTTACATCATTAATTGACCTTTAATAATTTCATCAGAACGAGTAGGTATAATTTTTTCATTTGAGTTCATGTATCATAGATTTTAACTACTTGTGAACCAATAATTATCTTGAAGAGCGATTAGACAGCTTTTTATAAGATGACTTATTTCAGTATGTGATTTTCACACTTCTATTTGTGAAATTAATAAATCCTTGATGACCTATGATCTTCAAATAAAAATTTAAGTTTTTTTTGCTAAGTAGGCGTCTCATAAAATAATATTTTGATTAGGGGGAAACACAAGTGATTTTACAATAACAGCTATGTTCGAAAAAATGCATACATTTTGATAGAAGTTGCTACCCAAGCTCTCAACGAGTAAGATGATGTTGATGTAAGGTATTGGAATGTTGTACTGTGTTCTTACAGTATCGCCACAATAATAACAACTGTGTGCATAATATGTTTTGGGAAATATAGTTAAATAAATAAATATATAATCATAAAAAGATACTAACTCTCTATTTATACCCATTATATATTTATTAGTTATAATAAAATTGCCTTTCTGTGTTCTCATTACCAGAGATATTAATATACTAAAACAATGAGAATTACCGTTACTATTTTTATAAGACTCTATATAAATTATAGTACTAATTCACAAATATGATAAAATAAACTGCGAACGTAATCAAAAACTGAAGTTTTGAACTGAAATTTTTACCTTTAAAAGTGTGAAGAACACCTTAGTGAAGTTGCTGATGTCTAGTATGGGTCATTTGTAATTGAGACATAATATAATAATGAGAATACCAATAAAAAATTAAAATATCGAAAATATTTAAAATCTAAAACACAACAGAATTAAGAATTGTCGCCTTGTTCTTTTTCGTCTGTAATTCATTTTCACCTTTAATTCGTAGACTATCGCGCAAAAACAGAAGGCATGGTATGACTGCTGTATTTACCGAAAACAAAATATTTAGGGTTAGTTTAAGCTACCATGATATTTAGACCGCAGTTTTATCTGAACCGACATTCCTGTGCTCTTTAAAATTAATGGTTTTAAGGCCTTAAGTGCGTAATCTTTCTTGTATTTTAAATTTTTTATTGATTGCTTATACATTGTTTCACCTTTGACGTTTCGAAAAATATTGCAAATATAAATCGAGTCAAACTTTAAATGTGTGACTCATAGTTAGCGCCATGGTTTAACTCTTTTTAGGTAGGGTTGTCTTGGGTTGCGAGTCAAAATATATGAACTGTTGAACTACTTTCCAATGGTGTTAATTAGGGAATTTTTATATTGATTATGATTCTTGGTGAAAACACATATTCAAAAATATAAATAAATAATCGATATTTATCGCCTTTGCAGCTTACAGAATAGAGCAACGCACGAGTCAGCGTTCTAAATTATTAATTCACCCAAATGAATTTCTCAAATTAAAACCGTGAAGCATCCTAGTTTATACAAGTCCATTCGAAATTTACCAATTGCAGTACAAACTTCTTTGAAGTTACTTAATATCACGAAACAACCGGAATCTGATTACACATTAAAATTTGATGCAATACTATAACATGATTTATCACAATTTGAAATCCACTCTAATAATGGCTTATGGTAGTCAATGAGATCAACTTTTTATTTTATTGCACCTCAGTTTTTAAATTGCATTTCGTTAGGATCTATATATACAGAGCTGACAACGGGTCATTGATCATTCGAGTTGCGGGTAATGCGGGTCACGGGTAAGTAGATAATTTAAATTACCTGCAATGCAATTTTGCAAACAGCGTTTTGTAATACAAATTAACACATATTTTTTTTCATTTTTCACTACCACTATGTTTCACAATCGTAAGAGGTTAACAATACTACGCACTCATAGATCGGAGTAATGATTTGTATTTTTCACATAGAAAAGCCTAAAAGAAATTTATACAGATAAGCAAGTCACTGAGATGATCAGGTCGCGGATCAGCCCATTGCAAAACCTGCATATACATACATATATATATATATATATATACATTAGGTGGGAATCGACTTCGCCAGAAAAACAACATTTTAAACTAAATGCACGAACTCAGGCCTGAAGACCCGAAATTTAGATAAATAGTGTAAGGCGATGGATTTTTCGACATTACAGCAAAAATTGTAAAAAATAGATGCCGTTCGAATAATGATTTGGTTTCGAAAACTCGAGATGTCAAGTTGATTTTTTGAACCTCTAGTCGCAGGGTCTGAATATATATACCGCACTAGCAATAAATTTCTATATATAGAAGTTATGTTGTTATTATTCTACACGTGAATTAAATTTAGACGAAAATATTACGAAAGAATTATAAACAACAGCAACAATTTATTTCTTATAAAGCGCATAATTAAGAAATACTCTCATGCGCTAAAAAGTGTATAAACGTCAAATGTTTAGGTCGCTTGTTTGCAGTACAAATAATTCACACTTCAACTTCTTCTTGAATTTATAGAGACACGTTTCATTTCTCAAATCCACAGGTAGCAAGTTAAACAGTGTAGGGCCACACACAGCGAAAGAGTGATCATATGCCACAGATTTTGATCTTGGAATAATCGCCTTGTTTCTCATCGTTCTTGAATTAATGTGAATTGATGCCAGTTCTACAAGATAGTTCGGAGCCAATCCATTCATGCATTTCTACATTAATAGACATATTTTATATTTAATTCGATAGTCTATTTTGAGTCAATGGAGTTGATATATAGCAGGGCTGACATGTGCAAATTTACATAGACCGAAAACAAATCTCGCACATCTGTTTTGCACGCACTGCAGTTTGCGTAGTGCCTTGTTTGTTACACCATTTAGACAGCCATTCATAAGGTCTAATTTAGATAGAATTAATGATCGCACAATGTTTGCACGTATTTAAATACTTTTCTATGCGATATAGATTTCTCAGCGAAAAGTTCGAGTACCTAACTAATTTAGAAATATGAGTATCCATTGACAGATCAGAATCAAGATATAATCCGAGATGCCTTATCTCACTCCGATCGGTTTATTGACATCGTTGTTTAGAATTGAACATAATCATTTCGGTTTAGTCACAATTTAGGCATTGATAAGCGCTGGTTAGTAAAGGTTTCAAGTCATTAACAATTGTCTTTGAATTTTCAATACAGAAAGTGCTTCGTGGGAAGAGTGCTTAAAACAGAGGAGGAACTGAGTATCATCTGCATAAAGGTAGTGCTGAAAGACTAATTCATTTAGATGACTGATGAAAGCATTGTATGTAGTGAATAGGAGCGGTCCCAGGATTGATCCCTGTGGGACACCTGAGGTCGCTGAGCTTGTCCGTGAAATTATTGTCATATTTCTCAAAAAACGAGGTAATTTGATTACTCACTGGTTTTTCAACAATCTTTGAAAAAAATTCGCAATGGGACGAAATCCATGCACAGTATTTTGACTGTTTGATGATTGTTTTATGATAGGCGTTGTGACACTCAGTTTTGCCATTTTTGGGAATTCACCACTTTGTAGAGACAGATTAACATTCTTAGTAATAATCGGAAGGCAGCAACGAAGAACTGAGTCGTTTTTGATGTGCTTCGTGGGGAACACGTCCAATTCACAGGTTGTAGATTTAAGTGAATTGATAATCTTTTCAACCTTCAGGTGTGACACAAGAAGGAATTGTGAGAATTCAAACTGAGGAATATGATATCCACTCAAGATGTTTTCGAGGTTAGTTTGATTTTTAGCAAAACGTGAATAATGATTATTGACCCTTCCATCAAAGTGTACTTTGAAATCATTCGAAGAAATATCAGAATTAAGTTTGGCTTCTCAAGCCTTGCTTAATTCCCTTAGTACACGCTGGACCTTCTTCGAATTACCTTGACATGAGTTAAACTTATTTTTGAAGTAATTCTGCTTTTTCGCAATGGAGAGTTCAACTACAGAATTTCTAAGACGAATATAATCGGATCGAGATTGTTGCTTCGTGACTTCAACTAATATCGTTCAGCATTCCCATGGTGGAGCTGTCTAACATAGATATCCCGGACTGGTGCAAATGAGTTCCAAACGTTTCTCAAGCAAGAATTTGTTTTATCATAGCACTCATCAATGGATCCAATAGAATAGATATCATGACTAGCAAATTCTTCTGATAACTTAGATGCAAGATCCGACCAGATTATATTATTTGTGCTTCGGAAACTAATCTTAGCCTTTTCTTGATGATATGCACAACTTAGAAATGACATTCCAAAAAATACAGCAAAATGATCTGCCTTAAAGTTGTACTCAGCAGATATACAAATATTTTCAATGAAGTTATCATACTTCTAATGATAATTTGATCAAGGGTGTAATTGACAGTTTAGTGAAATACACGAGTCCAAATAGTCATTCAGATTAGTACGAAAATCACTCAGACCGAGTGATGGTGGACGGTATATTAAAAACATCCTGATTCGAGAGTTCCTTAGGACGAGATCGCATTCAAGTGATTCAAAAGAATTGTATGCATTTGCCTCATAAAACATAGATTTAGGCTCTGTTTAAAAATTACCTCTGTTGCACCTCCTCTGCCAGATAATCTCGTACTGTTATGCCATGAATGTGCAGGAGGGCATATCCTATGTGAGAGGTAATTGTCTTCAGTTCACATCCATGTGTCAAAAATGAAACAAATGTCTTCTTCATTTTCAAGAATCAACTCTTGAATCAAAGTCTCTTTGCAATTGACAGACCATGGATTTAGGAGAACAGATGATAGTTTTTGTGTTTCTGAGCAATCACTCAGGTCTTTAAGTCCATTTGAGGATACAGACATAGATTGATAAGGTTTTCCGTGCACATACAACACCAAGTTGCGAATCTTGATGTTGCTCTTTGTGTATTTTCCAGATTGTAGCAACTCTCATCATTGTGCAAGAGTTCTTTCTCCAATTTTCTCTCACTTTCTGATAGGGCTTTAGAGATATAAATTTTCTTTGAGAGACTCCTGAGTTTATATGCATTTGCAACAGTCTTCCTCGCATCCCACATATTGGAAAATCTCACAAGTAAAGTTCTGTTTTTCCCCACTATAAATTTGCCAATTCTCCTTAGGTCATCAATATTGACATCTTCACCTATGAAGTTGATAATTTCAATCACTTCATTCATCTCTGCACTTAACCTTTCTTGTGGCCTTGAATGATTTTGTTCGACCATGCCTCCAATACGTACACAGTATTTGTGATCTGTGTCATTTTGTTCAAACACTTTGCCTATGTTAGAGTGACCATGCTCAACGATAATATTCTTGTTCTTGAGACTGTCAAGATAGTTGTCAAATGATTTCTAAAAACCATCCATCTTCTGTTCAATAGCTTTCCATTTTATATCAAGAGACATATTTGGCTTGTCCATTTGATCATCCAATTTCTTATAGAATCCATTGATCATATCTTCAATATTATCCAACTTAACACCCAGGGCTACTTTATCGCGAGACACACAATGACCGCAAATCCATCTCATTGCTCCAGTATCCGGATTCTCAGATATCTTGCAAATGTTAGAATAAGCCGGTTTAGAGAGACCAATCCAGGTATAATGTGTATTGAAATTACACATGAAGCACGTTAAGTCATCATTTGTCGCAGTAGATAGCGAGCAATGCAAACACAACCGACCAGTACTAGTCATCGAATTTTTTAACAAAAACCATCAACAGAAATGTTGTTGCTAAGTATTATATGTTATATTTGAATGATTTTTATTTTTGCTATGGTGCAACAACCCGATTTTCTTAAATGTGACCGAACATGAATCAGCTTCTATTATGAATTTTACGATTTTTGGATGCGAAGTTAAAGTCAGCCCATGGAAAGCCGTTCTTGTATTACCTATTGACAACTTGATGCTTTGCAAACTCCCGACGAAAACAATAGTTCATTAATTACTGATTACTTCGACATTTATTGTCTGGAAAAATGTAATTCATTATTCAGAAGGAAAAAACTCATGAAATTCATTCCATCTTCTAAATCTCATGATGAACGCCGAAATTCCCTTCGATTTACAAGATGCAATTTAGGTGTTGAAGCAATTAAAGTTTAACCTCTCATCTTAAGCTCCCCACTCAGAAGAACAATTGAAGAGAATGTACAATAAATTATTCAAAATCAAAATAATTTTAATTAAACTCCCAGACGTTGCTAGTAACACTTTGCTTTCACAAGTATTTAAAAGAAATGCATTCCGGTTGCATCTATCTAACAATGGATGCACTTTAGCGTGAATTAAAACATTAATTAATTTTAAAAATAGTCATATTTTCTATTTTCCCAATCATCTAAGGCACAGAGCACGTCTACAAAAAAAAACTAAGCCTTGTGGTTGACGTCATAATAGGTGCTGGCGGCAGGAAATTGATCCTAGTACCAAGAACTTGAAAAGTATATGTTGACATAACAGATGGCGCTGAAAAATTGGTGGGATTATAACCAACATATAGCTAAGTACAAAAACATCCATTGTATACACAATAATATGTGATATGTAAGCAAATATTTACGAAACAACTTATCGATCGCAGGATGAAATTAACAAAATGTTGGCTTAATGGAATAAAATTAACATATCTCAAAAAATAATCATAAAGTTAAAACCACTTTTAATGATTCAAATGATTCAACTTCCTTATATATTTTGAGTAGATGTCACAAAAATGAAGACCAAATCTTCCTTCAAATTAGAGATATAACGTTACTTCTCGAAGAGATGCTGAGGAAGAACCCCTGACCGATATAGGGTTAAGGCTTTAATTAAAGATTCTTAACTTCACATAGCATGAACTACGGCTCTGAAGTAAAACTTTATCGAAGGAAATGAAATTAAATTAGAAATTTGAAGAAATTGAAAAAAATATTGAAACACATCATTAAGACAACGTATAGTTTGTCAAAATTTATCAATTTATACCTTATTCTTTAATATTGGCCAGAAGCGTACGCAGGATTTTCTGACGGGGGGACATCATCGTCATTGCCTAATGCGGGGCAAAGCCCCGCGAAAATTTTTGAAAATATTAAGAAAATGAACCCTAAAAAATGCATTTCACGATCCCAGATTTTAAATTTTTCAATTTTTACGAAAAATTTTTTGATTTATCCAGTCAAAATCAAATTTGGAAACCTGACGGGGGGACATTCCACCATGCCCCCCCTGCGTACGCCACTGATATTGGAAGATATAGTTTATTTAACTAACCTTATATAAGTAATTTCCTGCTAATAGCGATTGGTATTCTTGCAATTCGGAAGTTTTTGTTTCTTGTTGTGCTGTAATTGAAATGATTTCTAGAGACCAGTTCAAATTTTTAAAGAATCTTATTGAAATTCTTTTGAAAATGGCGCCAAATATAATTTATTAACTAAATGATGTGTTCGGTTCACCGCTCGTGATTGTCTTTAAAAATGGTAGAATGTCTAATAAACAATAACGCTTTCCTGATAAATAATTTAAGTTGCCGAATTTCTTTGATGTCATTCCACATTGTGTTTAAATTTTGTACATGTAACCTAGAACTTATATTGATACAAATTGGCTGCATCAACGTAAAAGATGATTAAAAATAAGTTTTAAACAGTATTATTAAAGCTTTCGCGAACTCTGTCGAGATACCAGAATGGTAGAATCACCACTTAAAATAGTTTATCCTTTCTAAAAAGATCTATTCCATATAATTTCACAGTTTTCCCATCATGAGCTAGTTATCACTATCACCCAACCGAAAAAATGGATAAATATAGGTTAAATTCACAATCAACTATAAATATGAAACACGTTAAGTTTGCATGTCCTTATAGTTCAATATGCTAAATTTAAAAACTAATGAAGAATATTAAAAAAGTTTGCATAAACAGAAAAGCATCCTATTAACATAGCACTAGGCAGGTACGATAAGTGCATAATGATTTTAACTTCACTAAAATTTCGGTTTTCATCAGCAACAAAATATTTAAAAGATTTTTATGGGTCTTTGAATTATTGCAAACCTTATTGTAATTTTGTTTCTAAAGTGTTTGGACTTTCATTACTTTATTAAATGGGTCTATTCAATGATGATGCAGTGGTGCCAAACCCCTTAAAATAGGGGATAAATGCTCGAAAAAGCAGAAGACGAAATCAAAAACTGATAAAATTATAATAGCATAATTGTGATTGCTACAGGGACTTGAAGGGCTTAAAACCCTAGCTCCTCCTAGATTTAAAGCTACTGTGATTATGTTGGTAGCTTCAGGTTTTATGAAATTAGTCAAAGTAATAAACGATTTAATTTACTTGACCAACATTCCTGAGTCCAGACAAGTAGCTATAATTGCAACCTTTGTAACACAAGGGCAGAAATTTGCCAATCTAATAAGATATTTCATCTTGTATATTTAATTTTATAACCAATTTCAATGAAACGAATATATTTGCCGCTGCCGACGATTGTCTATATCAGTAAAACTACATATATTTTGATGTCTGCAAGGTTTACTTTTACAGTTTATTAATGTTTAAATAAATTTTGAAAGCTTTACGTTTGGCATTAATTAGAAATGTCATTTAGAGTGATTGATGGAAATTAAGAATAAATCAACACCAATTTAAAGTAGATCTCCACATTTACTAAGTTTAATACGAAATTTCATTGGTGTTTATTTGGTAATAAGCAACTCCAAGAGGATTTTTACTCTTAAGCTGACGAAAATTCTAGGGTAACTTTCACTACCTGTTTACGCGTAGTAAGGATTTCATCCAATATATCTCTCTAAAGTCATGCATTAACTAATCTAAAATTCAAATTATTTATTTAACTATGGAAAAGTTTTGTTTACTGTATCAGAATTGTCAACGAGCCGAGCTTCTAACGAGCCGAGCCGAGCCGAGCCTAGTTTGAGCAGATTATTGGATATACAACGAGCCCAAAACGAGCCGTTTTTAAGCAAACCAAATTTATAGTGCTGTTTGTTAATTTGATTATGCAGATTTTTCTTATTTTTTCATTCAATATTCCTTACTTTTAATCTTATTTTAGAATTGTTTATTAAATAATAGGAAGAGCAATGGAAAAAATTCCGAGAGCACAATATTTTAAAAAAAATATCGAGCTGAAACGAGTCTCATTGAAAGATTTTATGTGGCGAGGCGCGCCGAGCCGAAATTCCTCAAAATTTAAACGAGACGAGCCGAGCATAGAAATTACGGCTCGTTGACAAATGTTATTTTGATGTTCGTCGATAAAGAAAAGATTATTCAAAATATTTATTTCATATTCCTATGATGGGGTTTGGTTCGTAATGTAAACTAAGTTTTGAAAACAAAATCATGTACTTTTCAGCATAATCCGTCTTTTTGAAAATAGCTAAATATGCAAAAACATCTGCCATTTGTAAGCTAGTATAATAATAACGACTGCTTTGATAATAAACTAGGGTGGGCCCGTGCGCGGTCCGTAGCCCGTACCCAAAAACAGGCCCGTAGGGTTGTTCGTGCTCGTATCCTAAGCCAGCTATGCCCGTAGCTAAATGTTATTAAATCATAATAGCTTGAGGCAACAAGAAAACCTTCAATTGTGCTGTTCTACATATATACTTAAACCGTCATAACAACCAGCAATGAAGTTATGGCAAAAACTAAATTAATCAGTTGTGTTTAATTTAATTAGAAAGTCATAGTTAAGTCCCGTTTCCAGTATATTTATCAACAAGTTTTGTCCATTCATTGACAAATCATGGATCAAACCTTATACCGATAATTGAAAACACATCAAACAGTATAAAATACTTTAAATAAGCACTACACCGCACTTCATTCCAAATTGCATTGTATAATAAGTATATTACATTAATTCAATTCAAACGATATGGAACGTTTTCTGAAGTTAACAACTTACGATTCTTACATTACAGCTTACATTATTGTACACTTATGAAAGTAGAAGCATAATTTCTTATTATATTCATATTTAAAAACCTTTTTGAATTAAATAATGATATATAGGAATAATTTATGCGAAATTAAAATATTAAAAATTAGTAATATTAGTTCAGTATTTATTTATATACATTCAAAAATGTATTCGTACATTTAATTAAAAGATCATAACTAAATTAAATCAGCAAAATCCACATTTATTTGCACATTGTTAAAGCATATATACAAGGAAATTTCGTTACACTTAATTAAATAATGTGTATAAATGAAATAGTGTGCCTGCTTTGGGAGTTTGTCAGCATGGAATTCATACATCACTGGGAAAATCTAGCAGCTCTATCACAAAGAAATGACTTTGCGCTGTGTGCATTATTCAAAGATATTTCTTTCAAAATTGTTATTTTCTAGATAAAGATTTCTTATACATTAAACTAGTATGGTCCTCGAACAATCACAAATATTCATTCTATATTCCTTCTATGTTAAGATCCCGTATGCCCGGCCCGTGTCAGATGCGGGCCCTACCCTCAAATTATAATAAATGCTTTGTCTACACATTTTAACCACAAAGATTTTGCAAAAAATTGGGAAATGGATTTAAGATCAGATTCAGGGTTCTTTATTAACTTTAAACTGTCTATGTATCAAACAAACCTGTTTTTATATTTCTTGTTTTGTATTTCATGTCTTAATAGTGCCAAAATCAACTCAACTGGTGTAAGTTTTTACTCTACTAATGCGTATGTGATATTTTTTCTCAACTATGAATTTAAGGGTTCAAAGGACAAGCCCCTATTCCACATTTTCAAGCAATTTTCTCGAATTCTATTAGTGAACGTGCTCTGAAGTTGAAAATTTGTACAAATGTGTGTTGCTGTGCCTGAAGCAGACTTGTCAACGAACCGCAATTTATAATCTCGGTTCGCCTCGTTTTAATTTTGAGTAAATTCTGCTCGGCTCGGCTCGCCACATAAAATCCTTCAATGAGTTCGTTTCAGCTCGATATTTTTTAAAAAATGCGCTCTCAAAATTTTTTTACATAGCTTTCCTATTACTTAATAAACATTTCTCAAATAAGTCTATAAGAAAGTTATATTGAATGAAAAAATAAGCAAAATCACGTTATTTTATTAGTATAGTATTTTATTAATACAAGAGCAAATTAGTGAACTCGAATTACTTAGTCACTGTCAATACTGGAATAATTCAAATGTCTGTTATTCCAAACATTTAGTTTAATACTTCTTACCAAAATTTAGGTCTATTCTGGTTTAAAATTATTTTCCGATTTTTCAACACGAGAATGAGAGATTGCTATCAAATATATTTAAAGGGAACAAAGTTGCAATTTGGATCGATCTCTATATGAACATGGGCAAGATAACCCTTTCATAAGAAAAAGTATATTTCTAGAGTTCAAATACATCTTCTATTAACTAGTCAAGATCTGAAAACCAATACACGCAATTGTGATTGCTTAAGATAAAAGTTACATATTTAAGCGAATTCAGTGCAATTAAACTGCGTTAAATTGAGGAACTAGATGAGATCGAAAGTAATACAGACCTCTATACGCAATAGCTGTCAAAATTCACAAGATGTGCAAATAATCCCAATAGTATATGCCTATCATTAAGAATTATGGCACATGTGCGTTGGCGGTAATATTAATATAGGGCTAAATAGGTTGTAGCGACTACCCCTATTTTATTGTCAATAAATTATTTATTTCTAAATATAGTTTGTCTAGAATGTAATCACTAGGCAACAAGTGAAAATACAACCAGGAATAGCATACTCTTCGATTGTTAGACTAGGCCCAATTTTATTAATATGATATATATACACAATAAAAAGTGTTTTCAGAAACTCCTAAGCAATCTACAAACCATTAATTGCATTAAATGTGAATAACGAACAAAAAATTTGAATTTGAAAAAAATAAAAAAGTTTGGTATAGATTTGAAATAGTTTACCATAGTGGGCTTAGAATTTAAATAATGTCTCCGTATAATTAATGTAATACAATAAATATATGAATCCTTAAAATTGATTTCAATTTTTTATAGATTTTTTAGATTTAGTTGTAAATTATAGTACAGTTAATTTAGGCTTCCAATGACGCCACTGTGTTTCTACCTTACAATCAATGTAGCCTTGGCTACAATCGCGTCAAAAGACAAAAAATGTAAATTTGCAATACTACAAAAGTGGTTATATTTAACAAAAGGCGCTTGGTGGGAAAGATATTTTACTAGCATTAAGCAGGTGTTAATTGAACCGCGAAATGGAAAAATCACAGATAATGACATAATGATTGGATAATAGCATATATTCATTTGAACATGAGTTTAAATTGCATCGTTTAATAACACAATCTATTATCCCGGTTGTATAAATACACTGGCTGATAAGAAATGGAATTTGAAATAATATAGCTATGGCCGCTATAAATTTATCACCGCCAATATAAATAATTCAATTATACACAGAAATTTTTGAATTTGTTGTTAATGATAATAAAATGGTTTTGTAACGCAAGTAGCTTTTTGCTTGCCTGGATTGATGGGCTTTATTCATATATATAGTACAAAATTAGTCAAGAATAATTTATCGACACTTGTGGATAAATACTAGCTTTGGGCTATCGCTTAAAATGAATGTATACATTATATCTATACCAAATGAGTTTTTATGGAGGAAAAGTACATTAAATTTTCATAAGATATTTTTTTCAATCTTTCTAGATGTTATAAATTTATAATCTTATAATTATAGTAGCATATAAAAAGCACGTGCACAGGAAAAACAGACCTGGGGGACTCCGTCCAAGGTCGGGCAACCAAGCATATCAGTTGCGCATGTAACATAGGAGTCGCATGACGCATTGGACGTGTCCACCGAATGGCTCTTTTCAAGTGATGCCAGTCTACCACTCGGAACCGCTGAAGGCGCCAGCGTCTTTACTGAACAGTCATCGCCTACAGTTGACACCGCCACGCGATCAAAACTTACATTTCTATTAAATTTCCCAGCGGTGACACGCGACGGCGAGTTATCAAATCTATTTGACATATCGCGCGCACTAACCGCGTCTTACCTTGTTCCACTAGTGCACTAGAATTCAGCTTATTGATCAACGTCACCCAAACTGGTCATTTCTTGAAATAAACAATTAGAGTACGGAAACATTCAAATTTCTAATTGGACGTTTGGTCAAAGGCATGCGCTGATTGGATGACGGCGCACAATAATTAATCCTTATTTACAATAAGTGATTTCGCAGTACATTAGCTTGCCTGCATTTATCTAGGGAATTCAATTAAAAAGTAAATTAACGCGTAGGAATTTTCGAATGCGTAAATTTTATCCATTAAATTAGACAATTTAAATAAATTTCATTAACACCTAGCACGTCTAATTAGTTATTCCCATACAAAGTTCATTGATAGGGATTAGTTTAATACGAGGCATCCTTACTTTTTTTTACAAAAGCATTTAAATTACAAACTATTTTTCAACTTTTTTTAAAACAGTGTTAAATTTAATTGATAATTTTGTTAAAATTAAAAATTTAAGTAAAGAGGTAATGTTTACAGTCGTTCTAAATCTCATTCATTGTGGAATGTTGAATTACGGGAATTTCCACCTTTTTTAACTACCATCTAACAAAGTTCAAAATACTTTTTCATAATAAATATTAAAATGGAGTCCTATGTTATTCAAAATTGAAAATATAAATAATAAATGGTTACATTAATCGCTGTTTTAAGCTGAACTTCTGTAAGATAGGGTAAATTTGATGCAAAGAATGCATTGGACAAAATTTTTAATTTTAAACCTAAATGCTCTAAAATCCGAAACCGCTACAAGATATGTGAATGCCTTCTCTTTCATGTACATAATAGAATCCGTATGGACCGCACCTCCAGTACACACGCTATTACAATGCTACGATCTCTGTGTTTAGGCAATCTGTATCTGTTTATAGATAAACAAATAGTTGTGGTTAAGTATGTTGCAGAAATTATCTCAAACATTATTCAAATATCAGAAACAGATTTTTTATTCAAAGATAATCTATTGCCTTTAGAACATTGGATAAAGCTTGACAGATAATATTGAGAAGAAGCTGCTCAATGACGTCTGAAGTTGCCAACAAACTAATATCGTGAGTTTTTTTGAAAATAAATGGCCATTGTTGCTTTTGCTTTTGTAGCCTATCTGGACAACCATCCTGATTCCATAGAATTTAAATGCCTTAAACTTCTATAAAACTGTTGTTTCACTCCTCATTAATCGTGCAAATCATAGTTAGAAAGTTTCAAAGGAATATGTCCTTAGCTTCCTTCTTAGTTTTAGGAATATATATATA
>CABFPE010000440.1:392359-411167 GCA_900660155.1 Hofstenia miamia
CCCCCCCCCTCTGGGTGCGCCTCTGGCAGCGCCCCAACTCCTAAATATCTCTTAGATTCTTCTCTGGATGAGATATTTACTAAGAATACTTACCCTCGTGATTATCACAAAACTTAAGGCCCGCAGATGACAAAGCCAAAAGAAGTACGAAAAATAGTTAAGGAAGAGAAAGAAAATATCACGTTTAACAGAAGAAAACATACGATATGAAGGCAAGAAATAATTGCCGTGTGGATAAAGGAGTGATTGTACGGATTATGTCGCTCAACAACCCCATTGGGAAGGTTGGGAAACAAGGGAAATCCCTGCTATCCTATATTATTAAAGTAAGCAACAGAATTATTCATAGAAACCGGAAATGCATACTTCATTTACATACACAGGAGAAGAGAAAGCAGAACGATACTGTTCCTGTGTGACGGATACAGATGATGTTGATGTAAAGAGAAACAAACCTGAGAAAACGAAGGAAGAAAATACAGGTGTTAGCAACAACCAGATGTTATCTCATGACTCAAGTGATGTAACTCCATCTCTATTACTATGAATGTCCAGTCCGCCTGGGACAGCAAGCAGCTAAAAAGAGGAGATGTATCGAGATGTCGAGATGTTTACTACGAATACCTAGCTTCGTGATTATCTCAAGACTTGCTTAATGTTACAGAAGTACTTGTAAATTAGAGTATAAATACTTTACCCAATTAGGGTTGCCTATACATTTCTTAATCATTCTAATTCAACTTTATATTGAAGGAGCTCCTATCCCCCACACTGCATAACAAAAGGATGAATTTTACTAAAATTGGAAATAAATAGAAATTGTTTCATTTCGCTAAACATAATGAGAACGACATTTTAGCGAGCCGAATAATAGAAATTAATGTGTATTTGAATTTGATGCAAGAGTGTACTTAGGGTAGCTCAGCCCATCTTGTTAAATTTGATTGGGGACCTAGCCCTCTTTCTTAAAAATACATTATTGTGTGGGGGTTTTGTACAATATTTGTTGAGAAATTTAATTATGACAAAATATATTTTAAAAATATAGTGCTCAAATTTAAGGCACCCATTGTTAATTATTTAGGAGTACAGCCTTGGTTTGATGTGATTTTTCTCGCGGTTAGTTGCATGTTTTCTTCCATAGGTGAACATTCACCCTTATTGATCCGGACACTTTTGTGATTTGGACTGCTCGACCCTCCTCCTCCAATGACACGCCTTCATTTAGAGTAGTGTCGTGCGCAAATTCAGAGTTATTGGATAGCGACGGCTCACGATTCAAGAACGAAAATGAAAGAGGAGACACTCCTCTATTTTGTGATGTTTCAGATTTTGGATTTCGTTATTATTTACTGAACTATAAGCTTAAATTTTCAACATTTACCTGTATTCTTTTATATAAAATTATTTATTTATACGCGGAATTTTCATTGTTTTTTTCTAAATAGTTTGTAATAACTATGAAAAAAAATTATAGAGAGGCTAGATGGTTTCGAAATTCTGCTCAATAAATAAATATATATAAATAAATATATATATATTAGGGATATAATGGAATCGGCAATTAGACAACCGGTAAAATTTAACTTCCTCCCGGTTTTTACTGGATAACATATTCTGAGATAAAAACTGATTTAAAAGTGGAATTTCGAAGAAAATCATTATTTTTCCGTGATACGCAAGTTGTATGCAATAGAACAAGTTTTTCTGACATATCTACTATTTCGTTGACTTTGCAATATTTCATGCATGCTGAATACTTTTCATTCGCAGAATGTAGATATTAATGAAAAATGAGGTTATTCTTAGGGAGTTTACCGGATATTATTTTCTGAGATAAAACTTGATTTAAAAATGGAATTTTCGAGGAAAAGCCTATATTTTTTCCATGATATGGAAGTTTTCATGCAACAAAACAAGTTTTTTGGTTATATCAGGACGTAGTGTATTTAATATTTATTTATTTTCATTCGCAAGAGGTCGATCGTTTTCAGACCTGGGGTGCAGTAAAATCAGAAGTTAAAAAGTTATAAATTTTTCAATTTTTGTTTTTTGCAAAATACGGTAATATATGTGGCTGAAATGTCATAAAAGTAATGTTTTGACATAGTTTCATTAAATTAAGAATAAAAACTTAAAAATTAATGCGGAATTGTGACTGCTTTAAATTATTTTAATTAATATATATATATATATATATATATATATATATATATTCATTCAATTTTAATTAATGTACTTTCTGGTCTGCCCCGAGAAGTTTAATCGCAAGCTAATTGTTGATCCGACCCGATCTGTGGTCGAATCGTTTTAGGAATGCCATGTATGCTGGAAGCAAAACAAATATTAAGATAACTATATACATGTACATTATTATTTCATGTATTTTGCAAGGCACACGTGTTTCAGAACTGTCATGCGTATTCAGCTAAATATATAAGGTTTGACAATCTTTTGCTTCAATTAAGGTTGCTATCATAAAACATCAGTTGTTCAATATTTGACAGAGTTGAAATTCCACCAGATGTTATTACTACCACACTTGATCCTGGAAATGATGCCTGTGAAGTAATCACCTATCTCAAGTCACGTTTAGAAAATACCGGTTTCGCTGCTATAATCCGAATTGTATGCCAGGTTACGAAAATGTCAAGCAGTTGAGAGATGTTTCTCTATGCTGAGAAAAATATTGGCCTATGAAAGAAATCTTAACCACAATAATATATGGACATTTATGAGCTGTTATTATAATTATAATAGTAAACGACATAAGTACCCCAGATCAGGAACGCATAAATAAGACATTTAGCTGGTCTATTGGTACGATGTTTAATGTTGATAGACTCAATGCAGGTGAAACAATACATAAGTTTTCTATTCTTGCACCAATCTATGTTACCAAATACGCAACATTAATAAACTTGTACAAATACATTAACAACTTGATTATTGTTAATAGTATATTCAATAACTACATAAATTATAATAGGCGGTCAGACACATGCATAAATAGGGTGCAAACAAAGAACAGATTTTGGAAGACCGCATACTTCTCTAGTGTTTGCTGAATGTGGAATAAATTAGATAAAGAAACGCGCAAAGCTTCAAATTTAAGAATTTTTAGGAGAACTTTAAAACAAAATCTACTTGCAGATCAATACACTTTTGGATATTCAAAGCAACTTAATAATTGGAGGAAATTCTAGCAGCAAATTTAAGTTATTTTAATTATTTTAATTTGTCTATATGTAATTGTTATTTAAATTTTTAGCTTATTTATTGAATATTTCTTTATTTTAGTATGTGATGTTCAATTTTGTAAATATGTGTATGTATATATGTTTCTAAATATTGTAGATAGGTATTTTTTGCAAATTTGTCAGCATGTACAGCAAATGTATTGGCATTACATAAACAAAAAAAATAAAGCTAATTTAGTGAAGTAGTTGCCTTAAAAAATTGACTTATTATTATGTAAAGGTTTTTGTATTTGATTTATATTTTGTTCTTAGTAGTAGAAAAAACGTTTTATATTGATTAAAGGGATCATTTTGAAAAATAATGGATAGTCATATTCTAGGGCATATTTAACTAAATACCGTAATATTTTTTCATAAAAATATGGTCATGTTTTGTCTTTTTAATGTCATATTTCTGGTTGCCCTAGAAATAATTAAGTAGTATATTATCCGGTATTCGGTAAATTATCTGGTATCCGGCAGTCAAATTATCTAATATATTGAATTCCCTATCCGGATCTCATTCCTAATATATATATATATATATATATATCATTCATGGGAATGATATTTGTGAAAAATGACTAACTTGCCAGCATTTTTTACAGCCACCCATGTACAAAGCAAGTAAGCATTGTAATTACCATTAGCATTTACCTGAAATAAATAATATAAAAAATGAAACTTTCTTTCCAAGGTGTCTTAAACTTATTTTACCTTCCTTGTTTAAAACACCTGTATAAAACAGTGCAACTCTGACATAAAGTGTAGGTATGATAAATGATTTAATCAATCTAGAGTGAAAGGTGTGAATTCTAAGAATAACTTCCCATCGTCATATTTTTCATAGAAAAGGGTAAATGAAAAATTTCAATATTTTTCATCAGAAGTATTTCGATTCGCCTCTAAAATAGATAGATCGGCAGATTATATCATGATTTGACAATAACATTCACAAAGTTTAACTAATTGTTTTATTATTTATTAAGGCAAGTATTCACAAAAGATAATTGACTTCTCCTAAAGGCATCCTTTTAGGAGAATAATGACAAGACACTCCTTGAAACCTCTCATGTGTGTATACTCCTCTATTTCATTTCCCTCCTAAATATTAAGACTAAATTTAGTCTAATGCACATTTAATGTTCAAAAAGGAATTAACCAATTTATCCTAAAGCTAAAAGATTTCACATCTGTGACTCTAATATGGTAATGGATAATATTTGCAGTAATAGTATAAGATGAGTGTATGAGGCTCAAAATATATTAAACACTCAATCCTCAGGTATATTCATTTTATAGGCTTAAAGGTTTTTAAGTGAACTAGAACAATTGTTCTCATTGGGGGGGGGTCGAATTCACATCAGGGGTGAATTAAAACCATGGGCGGAACGACTACTGGAGATTTCTTGGGTTAAATATTGTAAATCCACATTACCCACCCCCCGAAGGAAATGAAGGGAAAGATGAAAGATTTTTTGAAAAATGGTAAAAGGTAAGCCTGAGAACCCCTAAACTAGAACCTTAATGTATCAAGTAAGAACATTTTAAGAAAGATTAAAAGAAAATTGTAGTATTAGCAGCTTTTGTTAAGGCATTTAATTATGCTAATATACTACAATTATTAAGAAATTCTTTTCTATTCTCTTCTATTCTATTGCGCAACAGTTAAAATTTCATTCTTCTAATTCTTTAAAGTTTAAAGTTTTTTGTATTATTTTAAATTTATTGATGTAGAAGTATTCTAGTTGTACATTTGGGGCATGCATTTGTTTTTGTAAATTTTATATAAAAATGTGCAAAATAATTAAATTAAAATAAAGCTATTAAATATTATGTTTTCGTAGCTGTTGAGTTACAGTTTTACCATTTTTCTTTAAAATCTAGGTAACTTA
Organism: Hofstenia miamia; assembly: GCA_900660155.1. Classification (NCBI taxonomy): domain Eukaryota; kingdom Metazoa; phylum Xenacoelomorpha; order Acoela; family Hofsteniidae; genus Hofstenia; species Hofstenia miamia. The sequence goes on from CABFPE010000440.1 coordinate 397,494, forward strand.
TTTCCATTGGTAACCTAAATCTCTTGATTTTGGCATTAAATTATTTGTTTATGACAAATAACTCGTTAAATTCGTTTGATCTGGTGTTACCATATGCATTCTAGGTCACAAAATATTAATGCGTTTGCTTCACGCATCTGCTCATTACTTTTTCTTTCGTCATTCAAATTCGATTTTTGAATAATCTCAATATCCATAAAATTTTTTTTGCAAAATTTAAAGTGCGTTTAAATAAGTTATTTTCGTCTACACAATAAATGTAAAACCTAAATTTAATGCAAATGCTTTTTAAGTTTTAGTTTCTTAGCTGTATTAATTTTTTTGAACTTGAAATTGCTTCAAGTGCACTTTATAGAACAGAATTGCGATTTAAAAACAGACAAATTCTGTCATGCAACTTTATTCGTTTGTAACATTTATCAACACTGCTAAATAACAACCATTGCAATGTTAACTCGAAAGAGCCTTTACTATTGGCACAAAGAGCTTTAAATGCTGAAATGAAGAAAATCAGTACGATTACCTGACTAAGCAGAAGTACTTCAAGTACTAAATTCAGACTGTTTGTAGATTGATTTTGCAATTGGATGGCTTACTTACCCGGTGGAAGTGATTTCTCTCTGCGTTCCTCTCCAAATTTATAAAATTCAACGTATCGTTCAGTATTTCTGAGCAACGAAAAATATTTTAATTATGTTGAGCATGGCTACCTTTTCAAAATCAAATGAAACTGCGAGATAGACACTCATTAGTATTTGAAAATAATTTATAAATTGAGTGGAAAACATTCACTATTTTGGAAATAAGTTCTCACAAAACGTGTATCACTACTTTCATCTCATGTGGATTCTCTGGCACTCAAATTCAATATACTCAAAAAATTAGAGCAGGCAGTAGAAGACAACGCCATCGGCTATGGTTTGCCGGCCACAATCCGGGACAAATAATTTTTATATAAAATTAAATCCATTTTTATTTAAAAAATTCGTTACTCCATCCAATTCTTCTATAGTTAAAATGGCAGCTATTTTGAAAAATTTTATTGGGGTTTAATTCACAATAAAGGTTTGTAAAAGTCAACACGCCTCATTACAAAGCTCCAAAGATCTTTGAGTATTAATCAAAAGTTTAATACGGGGTGGCGATTTGTATCCACGGCCTGCACCTTTCGATTTTCCATAGTATTCAGCGCCTTTTTTTATGGAAAACCAGAATAATTCATTTTATCAAAAAAATTTTACATTGTGCATTTCGAAAAGGGGTGTAATTTCTTATGTATGAGTAGTTTTTTCGAAAAAAAATTTTTTGACACGTATTCAGCGCTCTTCGCCATAATATCTTGCGGCCATACATGTTTTTCGTATCCAGTGCCTTGTAGATATTTTAAAATTTTGCATCCAAAGCCCGTATATATATATATATAATGTTGTAAGAATGCGCCTAATTCCAAATAGTTATGGCAATGTTATTATAATTGAGCCTATACTCACGACTGTGGATTTTAAACACGTTCATTTTGAACTAATTTAATTTTGGTCTAAGTAAATTAAAATTTAATATATAAAAGCATAATCTAATTCCTAAGTCAAGAAATGATACTGAAAATTTTCACAATTTATAATCTTGGATTGATGTGTATAAAAAGCATTCGTATTAAATAGCCTAATCTTTTACGCCAGAACAACTAATTGGGTAGTCCTTTGACCAAATATATAAAAACTATGGGAATACCCATGAAAAAATAATACATTACGAAGTCGCATGTATGTACATGAATAATTCCCAAAAGTGAGATACAGTATTACAATGATAAAAATGTAGATAAATATTGAACCAGAACTAAGCATTTTTAGCCTAATGAATATACATGCCTTCTTTGCATTTCAGTAGCAATAATTCAATTGACGTCACGATTCTCACAACACTAATAAATAACTACCGGATTTACCCAATTTGATTGTTTCCTCTGTCCAGGGGCTATCAAATTTTGTCTGGTTATTTTTAGTCGCAATTTTTAATTCGGATGTATAATATATCACGGCTGGAAAATGCAAACCTTTTAATGCAATTCGTAGTGGCACTTAATATTTTTAATATATGAATTCCCCGAAGTAAAACATGCTTTTAAAAGAATCTGTATAAAAAAACATCTCAAATTTCTGAATGTTAACAATATTTTCTGAAAACTGTTAAATTGCGACCCTAAGTTCATTACACTCAATAATTTAAAAGAAATACAAAATTGCTTACCAAACGCAAGTGTTTTGTACTCTCCATTATGTTTTACATTTAGATTGCTTTCTTAAAAGGTGTTTATTACGTAAACCGCGATATTTTCCTCAAACACTTAAGTCGCAATTTCCTTTAGTGCAAAAATAGTTAAGTACATATTAGTTGATTTAAGCGCGATGGCGTTTCCTTGTATTTAACCGCCTCTTGCCGATTTTTTCAGGCTTCTTTTCTGGACTATGACAAATGACGGTCTCCCCAAACCCCAACCGTTCTTACATAGAAATATCTACACATAGATATTCTAGGCTAATTCTTGAAAGCAAATTTAAAGTGAGGTTAGGACTACAAAAACATTTCTTTGGTTCTCTAAAATATGATTTTCGGTTAGCTTAGTGATAATTAACATAATGTTGAGGAATATTTGCAATAAAAAATGAATAGTTTGCAATTTTGGGAAAGGCTCTTTCAGTTTTGGTAGTTGAAATGCAAATTACTCCTTGTTGAAAACAAAAAGGAAATAACTCATTTCTTCCATTTTTATGCTTTAAAATACTAACTTTCCCTAATTTTAAAGATACTTACAATTTTCATTGGACTAGAATTTGTAAGAAATTGCAAGAACTTCAAAATCTAAGTTGGCGATAGTTTCATGGATATAAATTAACATGCAAATATAACACACAGGCATCCCTTATTCAATGTATCTAATAATTCAAAGGAGCTGAAAATATTTGAAGTACAATACGCAATAACGGATTTATAGTTTTGATGATTTTGTTAAAAAATTTATGAATATAATAAGTGATAAAATTCATTAATTAATCAAGGAAATGCAGTACCAAACGCATTTAGCCCTCCTTGCATATAAAAAATTTTCGCAAAAAGTTTCAAAATACATTCTTATGTAATATATTTTATGTTCTTACTGAAATATAATCACTGTTGAAGTAAAAATTTTATTATAGACCTATTAGCGTTTCAACTTAAGATTAGAATTACTGTAACCACTTAGTATTATTTGTGCAGTTTCCAGCCTCAAATCATTAATAATATGATGGTTTTTGCATTAAATTCTAGAATCTTGACTTAAATAATTATTGTATGTGGTAAATTTACAGTGGAATACCTCTCGTCATGCAAATAAGTTGTTTTTTTTAAATGCTAACAAGATAGTTTATAACATCAAATGAGCACAAAATTTTTGATTTTATTAGAATTTTAACTTTTACTGTCGGAAACAATAAGTCAATTTTTAGCTTCTCTTTAAAATTTTTAGACAAATACTAGAAAAAGTCTAAATAGAAAACACACTTCAGAAATGTACTTTAAGTGTAAGCGTTAATTGATTTGCCATCAATCAAAATCTTTAAACTGTGTCAGCAAATCTGTGTAAAACAGAGTGAGCATTTTTTAAAAAAACATAGATTTTGATTTTATAAGATTGGATATTTTACAAAATTTAACTGCAGTAGGCCTAATTGGGTTTCTTTAAGATAAAATTATAGTGTAGATCTACATTCATCATAGGCCTATATATTAAATATTTTGAGAATCAAAATGTGAAATGACATTGTGTAATTTATCTTGAGTAAGCATTGAAGTTTCAATCTATTTTGTAATTAATCGCAATTGCATAAAATAAATATAGATGGGTTAAGACTTAGCGAAGCTGCACAAAATATTTTTTCGTTTTAAAATACCGGTATGCATTTAATCGGTTGTTAGCTTTATAATATACTAGCATATAATTTTTAATTCCTTATTACAATAACTAGCATGCGAATAATACGTATTCACTATTAACAAAACATTAACATCTTTTTGGACAAAGTCGCCTACAAAATCATAATAATGATTTTATTATATCGGATCTCAAATGTCTACAAATTTAGCAACAATATCATCACTGATTTGGATACGATCTGTGATTTATAATTTGGTGGTCTTTACACATTGAGTTAAATTAAGTGCTTATGCAAACTCAAACTCGTCGTCGGTGTAAAGCACATGTTTTTCTATTATCACCTGTCTGTCAAGTGTGGATTACGAGGAGTTACAGTATCGAATACTTATTGCTCAAATAACTTTCTGTTTTGCTTCTCCAATCAAATATACTCTTGTTTACCTTATACCTGGTCAAATCTCGATATGAAATACGTTGACACTAGAAAGTCCGTAAAAATTAATTCCTTGAATCTCCGAGTAGTAAAAAATGACCGCACCAGTCAAACGTAAATATCACAATGTTGATTTTTTCTTCACAAAAGTTGAAAATAAAAATGAGAAAAGAGAAAAACATTTATTTATTCATTTATTTAAGTAGATATAACAAAATTATTTATATTTGTGGAAATTGCAAGAGCATTTCCCACATACTGGATGACTGCATTCATCACAAAACATATCTATCTTGTTTGAGCAGCTCAAATAGCAATTGGTGACTTTGTACTGTTATTTGGGTTGATTGAAATGTCTTTCAACCACCAGAACATGAACTTCTATGCAAGTGCGGCTCAGACGGGTGGGCAAAATTACTTGAAATATTGCATCCCCATCTTCTTCCCTCTCTACCTTGCTATCAAATTCGTCATTTTCCATGTGGTCATTCAACTTGTTTGTTAAGAAAACAGTTGCAGCAGGTCATTGGACCATTCTAAGACATTATAAAAATATGGGTTTGCATAGGTTCTTCTTGTTCCTGCAGTAATTCTTTGCAATCAAATACTAAAATAATTACTCGTGGTCAATATCGAAACAATTTTTGAAAAATCTGCAACTTCAAGGTAAAAAAATTAAAAGGCAGTTTAAGTAATTAACTCACTTGAGGAGTCAATATCGGTGTTTATTTCTCTTTTTAGTATGAGGAAATTCGGAAAACCCACAATTACTTCTGGTTTATGAGTTTGTTGCAATAGTACTGAATATGCGGTCAATTTAGACTGTTAGGACTCTTAAGGGTAACACTCAAAAGGGTCAATTTAAACGGCTCGGACTTTCTAGTGTTAAATTCAATAATACACAGCATCTCCAATTGTCTGAATAAATAGACAAAGTTTCTTATATCCAAACTCTTGATAGAAATCTCTTAAGTTCAAAAAAACAAGAGCTACTAGAAATCCCCCATTGAGAAAAACTTCTTTCATTGTACTGTAAGAATTTCAACCTATTTCACTTCTTCAATAAGTATTAATAGACCAAGCCACCAGACATTAACTCCTATGCAAAAACTAAAATCTAATATTTTCACAGATATTTCAGATTGATTAGATAAAAGTATTGCAACTGACACGATTTTACTTTACCAATTAAATCGATATGTATTTAATCAGATTTTCAATATGTTTCAATTGACTATTTGAATTTATTTCAAGTGTTTTTGAAGGCACTTGTCACAAGTGTTACTTTAAAAAATTTATACATTTAATCACTACGAGTTAAAATTTCGTCAAGTAAAGTGGATATGTATTTATTATAATTTGTCCTTCTTAAAATTTAATAAACAAAGCATGTTTTCGTAGAATATAAAATTTTATTTGAAAATGTTATCACCTATATTTTATAGCGTTACAAGTGTTACCATTTTGAAATTTTTATTATGTACGCAGTGCGTAAAATTATAAAAGTTAGGCATTTCTTTGTAAATACAGATTATAAGTCATATTTTAATAATAATATTAAATTTATATAATAACAACATAATATGCAGCCCAATATAAGATCCTAATATAACATGTTATTGTCACAACTATTGTCGTTCTTGACTCTAATATATATTTGATTTTCCAGTTCGGTTTAAGCAAAACATTACAATTAAAACAGCTCAAATGTTCAGCGAGGAAGCATTTATTGCAGTAAATTGCACATGATACACAAAGATATACGAGAAATTTTCCCTCACGATAGATACGCGTACATACACAAATATTATTGGATATCCAAACTATGCAAGAAAAAATAGTACGAATTTGAAATACACGTAAGCTAAACAAAGTTAATAATCAATTTCTACTGGTGATGCAGCCTTTCTCCTATCAAAACACACTATCAACACAAGCATGAGAATTTTAAGCTTTGAATACACCGGCATGTATTACTCATGTTGTATGAGTAATATTTTCATTCCAGGTCCTATCCTGCAGAACAAAAATGTATCCCGGCCTCACCCCAAGCCAAAACTGGTCTCTGTCCTATGGGGATCTGCTGCACAAGATGATACAAATGGTTTTATTTTAAAAAATGTTGACACTCTGTATTGTAACAGTTAATAATATCCATCTTTATCAACATGAATTCTTGAATCAATTTCAGCAGTAATGAATTCACATGTTGAGAATATATAAAATGTTCCATTCACTAAAGTTCTGGTTTAAATGTGTTAGATTGAGTGTAATGTAACAAGTTTTGTTGAGTTTTATAAGAATTTTTATAACGTACTCTGTTTTTCCTAACATAAATTGCCAAAAAGCATCCATATTGTTTATGTAGCTTAAGTTATCTTTTGCTATACTTTTGATTTTCACAACTCAGCGAAATTTCTTTCAATGTGTTGTGGGGTATTATTGAAAATTTTATCTAGTTTATTAGTTGTTTACTAATATTCTCCGCCTCAACTCAGCCATTAAATTGTGTAAAAATTATTAAATTCTCAAACTNGCCTCACCCCAAGCCAAAACTGGTCTCTGTCCTATGGGGATCTGCTGCACAAGATGATACAAATGGTTTTATTTTAAAAAATGTTGACACTCTGTATTGTAACAGTTAATAATATCCATCTTTATCAACATGAATTCTTGAATCAATTTCAGCAGTAATGAATTCACATGTTGAGAATATATAAAATGTTCCATTCACTAAAGTTCTGGTTTAAATGTGTTAGATTGAGTGTAATGTAACAAGTTTTGTTGAGTTTTATAAGAATTTTTATAACGTACTCTGTTTTTCCTAACATAAATTGCCAAAAAGCATCCATATTGTTTATGTAGCTTAAGTTATCTTTTGCTATACTTTTGATTTTCACAACTCAGCGAAATTTCTTTCAATGTGTTGTGGGGTATTATTGAAAATTTTATCTAGTTTATTAGTTGTTTACTAATATTCTCCGCCTCAACTCAGCCATTAAATTGTGTAAAAATTATTAAATTCTCAAACTAAGAAGGCCTTTTAGAATGATGTACAAAAAATTCGTGTTAAAGGTCTTGGAAAAAATAAAAATGAGAGGAAGTTACGGGTGTGAGAAAATATATTTTTTCTATCGAAGAATGGAGCAGCTAATACGGAAATACCGATTATCATAAATTTGAAATTATTAAGTAGACTTACACAGAGGGTTCGTTAGGGAAGTGATCCGAATTCAATACGTTAACAAATGGTGCTTTACATTAACATCACCGTAAACCAAATCGTTAACTTACACTAAAAATAAATTCGCTAAAGCTGAAGTTTACGTTAAAGTTAAAGGGATGTTTTTTCTGCAAATGTTATTACAAATAACTTTGACACATTTAGGTTCTGCACATTTCTTCAAACATATCTATGCAAATCAATTTATTAAGCGTACTTGTTAACGTATTGAATTTAATCACTTCCCTTAGTAGGCTTACACAGATGGTTTGTCATTTAAATTTCCTGAATATGCTCTTTGTATTGAATGGAAAGTTTTCTAATTCCCCTTAATATATATATAGTGTGTGATTTGACGTACTAAGCACTTCACTTGAGAGTTACTTTAAATACACCTTGAAATGCACAATAAATTAAATTGGAATTATGAATTACAAACACAAACTGGCTTGCCTATACTTAGGTTTCATCGAATTTTATTTAAAAGTATAAAAATAAAGACAATTGAGGAGTTAGATATTGCAATACATTAGACTTTCACTCTCCAAGAAACTCACATAGAAGAACATATTACCTTAACAATTTAATCAAATTTATTTTTTTTAACATTAAGTTTAATCACACATAAAAAGGATATAAAAATATTCTTTCACAAGTTTCAAAAAACGATTAAAATTTGAAAAAATTTCAATTGCCTTCTTGAATATCAAATGTGAAATTTTCAATGTCTTCCTGATAACGATCAATAACATGATTAATTTCAGTAACGCGATTTCGGTTTCGTTCAACTTCATCAGAATGTATTCGATCTATAAGACTAGTCATCCAAAGATTAATATTGCTGACAATATCATCTTCTCTGTTATCAATAGCCAATAGATGAAGATCATGAGACGCACTCACTGCATTTGAAACAGTGTCTTTGTCTACTAAAATTTCACGGGCATCATCAGCAATGTCATCTTCAAGCTCATTCTTAACTAACTTATCTAATAATGACAGTGACAATTCAGCTAACCGTTCATTGTGAATATTCTCTAAATCACGAAGTTGTGTAACATAACCTTGAACTTGTTCAACAAAACCAGAAACCATCTCAGCCATATTTCTTTCGAATTCTTTTATTGTGTCCTCCATTTGATCTATTAGTTCAACTTCATATCCCATAAGTTTATCCCATAGCAAGCGTACATCATCTGAAAATCGCTGTATAAGCATATCTGCATCTGAAGTTTCAATAGTGGTTAATTTTGCTGCTAATTCAGTTTTAACAGAATTAATATGTTCTATTTCAATAGCAGATTTACTTCGATTTTCTGATTTAGCTTCATTAATGCACAACAAAAATGTGTCAACTTCTTCTTCTCTTTTTTTATGCTCTTTTAGTCCTAATTCAAAAATTTTTGCACAACATTCAACGAATTTCTCTTCAAATGATTCTAATATTTCATCCATGCCAGGAAATTTATTCAATTTTTTACCATCTGAATCTTCAGCATACATGGCCTGAAATAATTGATGGCCGTCTAGATTTTCTACATAAGCTTTTTTGTGTAACTCTAAATCTTTTTCTCTTATTTGTTGAGCTTGAAGCTCATTCTCTAATGCTGCTTCTTCCTCTTGTATATGGCCCAAATCGACATAATATTTATCTTGAGATTCTTTTTTGGTTTCCTGATCAATAAGTCGGAAATCCAAATACACAAGAAATGGTAGAAATGCTATTGCGAAATCTTTATAATTATCTTTTTTGCAAAAAGGGTTTCCGGAAAGATTAAGCGTTTGTAATTTTTTAAATTGCCGTAAATATTTTAAATCGTTTAGCTCACTTAGCATATTATTGCCAATAGACAGTACTTGCAATTTCCTAAGTTTGTCTAGGTTCTCAATTTTTGATATTCTGTTGTTAAATAAGCTCAGATCTTCTAGAAGAATTAATGTATCCAATCCCTCAATTACTTCAATATTATTAAAAGATAAATCCAACCAAACAAGATTAATTAAGTGACTTAACCCTTCAATCTTTTCAATAATATTATTATCCAAAGATAACTTTGTAAGAGCTTTGAATCCCCAAAGATTATCAATTTGAAGAATGTTACGAAAATCCAAACGTAACCTTATTAAGCATTTATATTCTACTCCTTCTTCCTCAGCAATTTTACCTGCATAGTCTTTCGGGCCTTGTTCACTTATAACTGCCTGAAGCATGTTATCATCGATAACAGATGGCTCTATAGTATCATATACTCTTGAAGACATTGTAATATACACGTGCTTAAAATACGTTGCTAGGAACCTATAAATCTAATATTCTAACGTTAAGACACACAATTTTATACAAATTAAATATTTTAAACACATCCGCAAACTTTATTCTTGCTAATGAAATTTTTCTATTTAGAAAACTATAATATTGCATTATTAAATTTTCAGTTTGTGCGTCACTTCCCCCAATTTCATTTCCTCTTCCTCTGACGTCACCAAATATAAAAGACCGTGAGACACGATTTCAATGAAATTGTAATTATATTTTCTAATAAATAAATTTATTTCTTTAAAATTTATTGGTTTTCTATGTAGTTTAGTTGATTGAAATACGGAAATGCAACCAAATGTTTGTGAATAAATCATAAATATTAATAGTCACCCTTTGCATTTATATGTAATAGATATTTAGCTGTCTTCCGAAATTGTTGAGATCTAATGTAGAAATTTAACCATTTGCAATAATATACTCTTGTTTTGTATTTTTCATACTACGTAGCTAATTCTTAAACGTTAATTTATATTTGTGTAAGATAACGCACAAGTTTAAATTCTGTCGGATCTGCTTATTGCAATGTATTAAATTAATAGATCAAATACATTATTAGCGTCTGAATGATATGAATTTCTGTATTATTATTATAGTTGTTAATAGTAAACAAATGAAATATATTATCACAATTTTGCCAGATTCCTGGTCCCCCTTGAATAATACATTCAAGTATTAACTGCTCAAAGGCAGGGGTTTCATGAGAGAGCTGACTCCCATTCATTGTTGCCAGGCTAATTCTACATTTTTAAGAATTGAATTTAGCGTTTGCAAAAGAATTAGTCAAATCTCGATGTTAAAAGGATTATTAGGAATAGAATATAAGAATTAGCATAACAAATTACAAAAAGTATAAAATAAAACATATTTGCAAATAGTAAAATTTATATTTTAAATCTAAACAGCTTCGGAGGACTGCTAAATATTTGTTAATGCATACGCGACCATCAAAGATTATAATTATATCAATTCCATATTTTAACGATCTAAACTACATAGAAAACTAATTGATATAATTTAAAGAAATAAATTTATTAATTAAAACATAATTACAATTTAATTGAATTCGCGTCTCTAACGGTCTTTAATATTTATGACGTCAGATTTGATGAAATGACACAAAACCAAATTTTTACCAAATAACACAAAGTATCCAATGCAAATTGAATAGCATAGTAAGAGACATTTAATGATTTGAAACATGACGTGTGATCCTGATTAGCATTTTTAGGGTATTTTGCATTGTATTAACTGCAATAATCATGCATTTTTAGATAAATGAATTGAGTATTTATTTATCCATGGTATTTAATTAAGTTTAAAAATGTGAGTGAAAAGTATCCAATATATTCTTAATTTATTTAAAATATGAAAGTAAAGGTTTTGGTAATTATAATCAAAGATGTATTACTCGATGTCTACCTTTGCCGAAATCATTATAGCCTTATGGAAATGTATAGCATGTCAGGGTGGCTAGTGGTGTTTTTAAATGCCTCCGAAAATATATCCCTCTGCACTTGATATTGAAATTCACCTTGGTCATTGTATCAGCGTAAGTTGGAAGAACAAGATATATTTCATCGCTAATGATGTTCTCTTACTCTTATATTCCTAAGATTGTGCAATTCACATTGAGACAGTCTGTAATTCCTAGTAGTTATTTTTTGATTTGATGTATTGCCCAACTTAGCTGAAATGTTTATGCAGACTAAAATATCAGTATGAAATTTCCATAAAATTTGTTTGTGACTATCTTGAATTGCCTGTTCCTGAGTTATCGCTGGCCTCTTTGTTTGCGAACTTGAAAAGATTTGTAAGCCCAAGGTGATTCTCTTATGAATTTTGAAGAAATGGGCTAGTTGACGATATCAATAGAATTGTAAGAGAGAATATTGTCAGGCAAATTCTAGTGGCCGCTTCGCGATTACATTGTGATTATTATATCTGAGAATTACCATCGTTCCCCGTAACTGTAGGTAGATTCGATATTAAAACGTCTGGAATTTCAATAATATTTTTATACGTTATATCTATTGACATTTAAGTAATTGTCTTATATTAAAATTATTTAGGTACTATTTCATTCAAGTATTGATTTTTTTGTAGGTAGGTCTACATAGTCATCGAAAATAGTGGGGTTTGAAACTGAAGTTAGAAATCGCAATAGGGAATCTTTTGGTTTTTCGAATCCTAACTTTAAAGCCAACAGATATTTTAGTTGTTGCAAAAACATCTAGTGTTAATTGTTTTTATTAAACTGCATTGAAACTTGAAGCCACAATTGAGAATAGCCATTACATGTTTCGCACAAAGTTACTTTCCAGATTATTTTATTTAAAAATTTGATTTGCCAAAATCTTCAAAATTTTTAATATATTCCCATGACCCTTTAACACAAACTTTCTCAACTGCGTTGATACTGATTGCTTTTGTAGGTTTATAATTTATTTTATTTTTTTGTTTAAATTCATTCAATGTTTTACTAATTATACTTTGTTGAATTTTCATAAACTTGCAAATTAAGTATTATTAATCTGAATGAATCTTAGCTTATAAACCAAAATAATTTTCGGATTTTTACTTAAATGTACCTGACAATTTTGCCTATATCAAAATAAAATTGCTCCAGATTAAGAATTTACAATCTAAATTCATAATTATTTCTGTATCATATCAGTTCCAGTTCTAATATGTTTCGACAGAGTTACTACGGGTCCGCATGAACATGTGTATCGCTAAATTTACTCCCTTGTTATGATGAAAATTTATTCCCTGTGCTTCTGATGTACATGAAAATGATTTTTTTTCAATGAAAAATCTGAATTCGTAAAACTTTGAAATTATTCCTATACATAGAGCGCTTTACGATTTTGTTTTCTGTAATTGCACAGCCAACTTCCGTTCAAGGGCGGCGTACGCAAAGACAAAAGCCTTTGCGCTATAGTGTGTCAGTTGAGAATATAATTTTTTATTGAAATCATCATAAATTGTAAAAAATTGCCTGTTGCCAAGCATTAAAATGCTGATATTTTGCTCTGAGGCAATCTATTTGATATTTTTTGTGTATTTGAAAGTACTGAAAAGCATTTCAGTTTTAGTGCGAAAACAATTTTTTCTGGGTATTGTAGCTTATTCATGGTTGAAAATCTCCGGCTACTTTTTCCATTCAACGCAAACCAGGAATTGTTAATTTACTGCCATTTAGTTATAATAATAGTGTGAAATTCAAGATATTATTCATTAACTTAGCGTACACACAACTTTGCGCGCAACTTTTGGGGTGATTATAAAGTTCATAGCAAAAATATTTTGCGTACACACTTACAACTTTGTGAACAACTTTTTGGTTGAATTATATTTGGCCTTCGTCCCCGCCGCCGTAATCCGCCTCGCCGTGACTGACTATCTCACTCTGATGTTCCTCCTCCCCGTAACTCTGGCTTTTCCGTGTTGCTTGCCAATGCCCACAGTCTTGTATCTTTGAATCGTCGTCTCAGCTTTTACAATTTCTTCTTGCAGTCTCCTGTTGACTTCATTTTCATCACTGAAACCTGGCTTGATCCTGCCATTGCTGATAGTGTTGTTTTTCCCAACTCTACTCTTAAAGTTCTTTCTCGTATGGATCGATCCAGTGGTCGCCATGGTGGTGTTCTCATTGCCTCTCGTCTTCCTAACCTTGACATCCGTCCCATTTCTTTCGATTCATTATCCTTCGATTTCTGTTGTGGCTGTGCTGTTGTTCTCAGTGACCACATTGTTTCTCTGCTCTGCGTTTACAACCCTCC
>CABFPE010000440.1:426473-439232 GCA_900660155.1 Hofstenia miamia
AAGAGACAGTATATATATATATATGCACATTACAGCTAGTGTCATTCTTTTTAAGGCACTTTTCATTCATGGGTAACAGGAAATTTTGAAACAAGGGGCTTTATCTTATGAAAACACTAAAATATTATTATATTTCAATATTCACATAAAGCTTAGGCAGATTTTGAAAATGTGATATAATATGGGGGTGCTGTTAGCTAACAAATCACAATATTAAAGCAACTGAGTAATTAAATTCTATATTTTTAAACAATAACAGCCGCATTTTATACTGTTTGTTTAACATTCTTATGTAAAATTTAAATGAAAAAAGGGCCTGACGTAATTTAATAAATTACAAAAAAAATTATAAATATTATTTTTATACTCTTTGTCCACTATCCCACACTAAAGTTCAAAAAAAAATATATATATGTATGTATATATGCGACACGAAATAATTTGGCTCTAAATATAAAATACCAAATATAAACATAAAATTCAGAAAATTTCTTTTATCAGATTGATTGAAAATTTTATATGTATGCATTATTTACAATATTGACATAAAAATATAGGCTTGTTAAAAAAGCTAATTTCTTCATACGAATAGGTGACTCACGCATAACAGGAGGGAAAAATTTAATAGGCTATATACATTTATATATATATATATATATTTTAGTGTGCATGCATATTTTAGACTCACTTTCTTAATGTGACCAATATTGATATTGTTAAATTTAGTACGAAATATAGTTTCTTCTTCTTCTTCTTCTTCGTATGCATACCACAGAAGAGAAACAGAGATGTCAACAGTATAATTTTTTGTTTTACTAAAATATACTTTGCAATAGATAGTACGGCCTTACAATCACGGAGAGGTAGTAATATGAATAGATAAATATTAAAGTTTGCTGAAAACTTCCCCACGTGCGAAGAAAGAAACTGTTTGCAACTGTATTCCCAGGTAGCACAAGATTGAAGTGCCACATATATGCTGTAGAAAAATTAAGGAAAAGAATTCCTATGAAAATCAGAAGTGATTATATTTCTGATTTAAATTTTATCCGTTTAATGCTAATATCTGAGGTTTTTGAAATTGGCCTTAATATGATGTGTAAAAAGTATCGTCATTATCAGTAGTTTCTGAACTACTTTAGGTATAAATTGAGATTTTTCATTTGAGTTTGTACTTTAGAATCAAGCAGCAGCTATTGATAAACTTGTCTGACAACTAATAATGATATTGATGGAAAAATTCCGAGCTTGAAAGTTGTGCAGGTGTGTGCATAGTGTAGCATGTTATTTTCTTTGTACCAATTTCTGACACATTCGTAAAACTATACTAACTATGCAGTTGTTCAATAGATTTTCTGAGAAATTCAGAAATCATTGATGGAGGTTGCAGTAAACCATTGTATGAGTAGGAACATGAAGTGCTGTGAAGTCGTGAAGAGAGTTTCTACAATTCTACCACCTTAAATACATTCTTAAACTATTTCTTAAGAAGGATCCCTGAACGTTTTGTAGTTGATTTGGTAGAAGGAAGTGCATACAAATTGAATAAGTAATCACAGCGTGGAATTTACTAAAAAATTTATCACGGAATAAATATTTACAGAGGATTACAAACATTCAAACAAAGCACGTTATTCAAAAGCATCGGATGACTTGATTTGAATTTGGTTTGTGCCTTTAAATGAGCAATGACATATTTAGAGCTAATGTCTCAACTGTACACAGTCATTATGTAATGCAAAAAAAACGGATCAAATAGAGAATGGAACCTATAAATACGGTAGTAGTAATGGCCGCGGCAATCCCATTCCACTTTTTTCTGATTGGTTGAGAGGTGGGGGAAGGAGATGGCACTTCTTCTGATTGGTCGAGAGGTGGGTGGAAGGAGATCGCACTTTTCTCTGATTGGCCTTTGACCCTTGTGATGGCATGGATATTGCCGGGGGTGTTGTAGTGACGTCAGGGGAGTTGTATAGTCATCTACTTTTAGTAGTTTTTATGTTATATATGTGGCCTAACTTAGTTTACATGTTTTACTTTAGATACTTGCACTTTTTATTTACATACATGGCATTGGAAATACCACATCAATTTAGTTTACATGTTTTACTTATTACATACTTCTTTGTTTATTCAGTAAAACTTAATAACAAATATTTGAATCAGAGAGATAATAATACTCATTAAAAAGCATAATGCCTTATTTCACTAATAAAACAAATAAACTAGTTTGCAATATCTAATATTTCAATAAACACATGTGGTAAAACCCACATTCTTAAAACAAAACAAAATGTAATTTATTACACATTTCTAGTGACCAATATAACTATACATTCACTGTAATTTAAATTGGGATTCATTTCCTAAAAAAAATTTTATTAATATAATTTATACAAGCACATACATTTTAATATACAATATTATTATATATAGTTTCTTCTCTCTGCATTTCTTCTTGGTGTATACAGATTTTTCATGACTGCACACATTGTAGACTGATACATCTTTTCTCAACATTCAACATTTTTCACTTTATTTGGTTTATGACTTTGCATGGGTGTATACATTACATGGGTTTTCTGCTTTCACAGCTTTGTCAACTTTTGCATGATTTTTCACTTCATTTGGTTTATGACTTTGCATGGCTCTATAAATTACATGGGTTTTCTGATTTTGTAACTTTAATGCGTAAATACGATGACACATTCATTATTCATAGTTGATGACGATTTTTCCATCGATAGATATGATTTCCAATTTGTAAACTCCATGATGCGTTCTCCATTCTAAACATACAAATGTTTGTAAATAGTGTATTATTTACACGCAAAAACACAAGCACATGATATTTAAAAGATAGAAAAATACAAAATAATATTAATCATAGTGAAAACAATGTCTATAAATTCGCCTTGTTACTTAAAAATAAGAAATTAAACAAAATAATTCCATTCAGTCAATTGCAGTTAAACAAAAGTGATTAAAACAATTTTAGTTCTAATAATTCAAAATTCGTAATTTGGTTGTTAGTTAAAAATTATTATGTATAAATAATTCCATTCAGTCAATTACAAGTTTAAGAAATTAAACAAAATGAAATTAAATAAAATACTCGATAAACCAATGTATATAAATTCATTTAAAGTAAAAATGTGTTTGGTGAAAAGAGAAAAATATAACAACATATAGAGATGTTGAAAATGAAATATGGAAAAGTATACAACATACTTTTGTTTTTTGCATGTAAATTCGCTTGAATATAAAACACATTGCCTTCAATCTCTGACCTGTCATTAATTTTTGCTGTTCCTTACATTGCGGAAAGCATCACTTCATGTCAACTATCATTCTAATTCCCCCATGTCTCTCTCTCTCTCTCTCTCTCTCTCTCTGTGTGAAAAACTGAAGAGTTGCAAAATATTTAACGCATTTAATAATTTAAAGATTCTTTATACATAAAGTTACTACAACTATTGCTGTTCTTCAGAACACAATTTTTGGATTGCAATCCGGCTTTTATCACCCTTCCCTTTCTCCCTGTTGAAATATTTTATCATCCTCTCCTTTATATAAAGTTAGTTCTACATTTTACCACATTAATGAACATGACAGATGAAGACACTTCTATTCAAGACATTCTTGAACCATTGGACACAATCAATAAACTTGCCATTCAAATTCATGGCTCAAAGAAGCAAATGTCAACGACAAATATGAATTTAATTAGAGAATCAATATCCAAGATAAATCTAATTTAATTCGTAAATTATTTGAAACAACAAGTAATCCCTCTATAAACAATGAGCAGAAACAGAGTGATTGACCTGATCGGTATAATACTAAACAATATAGTGATGTAGCAAATCAAAACCCAAGTAGGTTGATTTGAACTGCCTAATTTTAATTAGTCAATTTTTGTTAACAAATGGACTCAGTATTTGTATTTGTATTACATATTATCTACTGTTACGAGTCAATAAATTACGTACTTACTTTACAGAAATGCTCCAATAAAAAGATTCTTATTAATCTATCAGAAAATCCGGTAAATAATGTTCACACAAGAAAATTTCAAAAAGATTTACAGTCAAAATTAACAAATAAAGACCCAGGTATTATAAAATCTACTGGATTAAAATCTGGAAAAGTAAGTATTCAAATTAAAGAAAATGATGATCCCCAAACAATAATTTCAAAAGTTTCATCAATGGGCTTTTGAAACTAAGCAAATGTCTAAGATGAAACTAAAGATGATATTTAAAGGAATACCAGAAACAAACAACAATAATTTAGATAAAGATCAAAAAAATGATTTTAAAGTTTTATTTTCATTTTCACTTCCATTGTATGATTCGAATGTAGTTGTTGAGGTATCACCCAATTTAAGAAAAGCTTTGCTTCAAAATGCATATAAAATAGTAGAAAACAAGTATTGCAGAATCAAAGATTACTTGAAACCTAAACATTGCACTAAATGTCTAAATTTTGGACATCACAAAAAATTCTTCAGCTCAGTGCAAGATGTTCATTTTGTGGTTTTACCCATGAGAGCAGAGATTGCACTGCAGCAAAATCAAATCCTAGTTGTCAAAACTGCAAATTAAATCATAGTGTATTTGATGTCAATTGTCCTCTGTTTATAAAAGAAAAAACTCGATTAATTGAAAGAACTGACTGGGGAACTGGTCCAACTCCAAATATTTGACTAAGAACATTATCAGAAACCAAGAGTAACAAATCAAAATCTATTGCACTATTACATTCAATTCTAGGACTGAGCGTAAGATCACTTAAAAAAGTTGAAATTTATAACCAAGGAACTATAATGAAATCATGCAAGTTATTATTTGAAGACAAACAAATACAATCTTGATATTTGCATTATCACATTTCTACATACTAAGGTGCCAAGTAGTTTTATTACTTTGGATGGATTCAAGACTTTTAGAAACGATCGTGATGTATGCTTTTGCAGAAAAAAGCTTTGTAGTTGATTGCATAAAGGTGGTGGCATACTTATCTATGTTCGAAATTCATTAAGGGCTAATTCATATGATGATATTTCAAAATTTGAGTCATTATGGCTGAAAATAAAAGTGCATAATTCTAGAAATATATATTTGAACACAACTTATCATTCACCAGAATCTTGTCATACATATTATATTGATTATGAATTAATAGAATGTATAACAACAATTTCAAACAAGATAATCTCAGAAGATCTATTAGCATTCATTCTAGTTGGTGGAGATTTCAATCAATTAGATTTACAAGGAATCTCTATTGATACTGATTTAAACTTAATGGATACTCCTCTTATAAGGAATGGAGCAAAATTAGATCAAATGTTATCTAATCAACCTTAGTGCTTGACATCAATTTCAACAATAAAACCAAAGATTAACACAGATCATTTAGGATTAATAATAAGTTCAAAACGAAGAATACCAGCAGTAAGAACAAGAACTTCAATAAGAGTTGTATCATGGAAAACAAAGAAGGATCTAAATCAAATGATGTCAACTATTTACTTCAAAAGAATATTGAAAAATGAAAATGTTAATGAAGCTGAAACTGACCTAGAAAGAATTATTTTTCAGATGTATGATATTTGCTGTCCTAAGAAAACTGTGATCATGTCTGATCAAGACCCCATATAGATAACACCATTATTAAAGTATAAATTAAGAAAGCTACAAAGAAGAAAACGGCTAAATAACAAGAACTATTTCAATGATTTAGAAAACCAAGTAAAGACCTTAAAAATTCAAAGTATTAACCGTATTGGATCTTGGGGTTGTGGAAAGAGGTTGACTTAACATCACATCGCAAAATGAATGAAAACAAAATTGAATATGAATGTTTTGATCCAGATGTATTAAACAATGACTTAGCTGAGTACAGTTAACATGACGACAATACTGAAGAACTAGTTTTTCCTGACAGTTTTGAAGAAATAGAAATTCCTCTGAATGTAGTATCTTACCTTTAAGAACATGTAAAAGGACGTCAACTGGTCCAAGTAATATACCACATTGGATTTTTAATACTTGGTGGGACATTCTATCACCTTTGTATCACTATGTATGGTTGTTATCACTAAAGAGCGGAATATTTCCTGAATATTATAAAAAAAGCTAATATCATGCCACTACCTAAGAAATTTACATCAACAACAGCCAATAATATTGAAGGAATTTCAATTACATCAATATCAGCAAAATTATTTGAAAGAGCAGTACATAAAATGAATATTACACCAATTATTCATGAAGCAGTTGACAATTACCAATTTGGATGTAGACCAAGACGAGGTACAATGGATTGTTTGCTAACATTACAAGATTATATTTTGCAAAAACTTGGTGAAAATAAAGCCGACGGAATCCATGCACTACTTATAGATTTTGCAAAGGCTTTTGATAATGTTCCACAAGAATTAGCTATAAGCAAACTAAATAATTTCGCAGAAAATTCATGGATACAAAGATGGTTAAATAGTTTTCTGTTTGAATGTAAACAGCAATTAATTTAGAAAGGTATTGAAACTAAGCAAGAAACAATTAATCTTGGTTATTCACAAGGCACAGTTGGGGGTCCAAATATTTACTTTATATTCAGTGATGATCTAAGATCTGCTAATAGCAAGTGCAAAATTGATCCAACAAAAGAAGAATAATTTTTTAACAAAGAACTTAAGCATATAGAAAATTTGACTATCAAAAATAAAATGAAGATTAATAGAAATAAAACAAAGCATATCCAGTTTTGATTAAATTATCGTCCTCTGTGTATGAATTTGAATTTGAAAATACCAAGTACCAGAAAGTATTAGGAATTTATTTTCAGCAAAACATGCTTTTTACTGAACATTGCAACAAATTGATAGCTTCATCCAATAAACTATTATATATTATTAAAGACGTCAAATTCTCTAACTATACTGAAAAAGAAATTAATCAGATATTTTCCTCTGTAATACTAAGCAAAATAAAGTATGGATTATCAGTGTATGGCTCTGATAAGACTTCATTGGATAAAATTCAAAGATTTTTGAAAAAATGTTATTCACAAAGATACACCTATATAAAATATGTCATTCATGAGCTGTTAGGGAATGAAGAATTGCAATGGGCGTTCTAATTCCCCAAGTTCCCCAGTGTCAAATGCATTACTCTCTCTCTCTCTCTCTCTCTCTCTCTCTCTTTCTCTCTCTCTCTCTCACCAATTATTAATGAGGAAGCATCCTTTTAATTCCATCTGCTAAAATTGATTCCTTTAATGCAATAATTGTAAAAAACACTTGCAATTGTATGAAATAATGATTAATAAATCGTTTTACCACAATGGATAATAAAACACTTGTGAGAAAGCAAATAACAATTGGTAGAGAGTAAACAATTTATTAAATAAACACAAATATATGCTTGTAATGTGTACTCATTTTGATAACATTAGGAAGAAACATGAATTAATTGAAATGATTTGCTTGCTTTTCAAAGAGAAATATTACATCAACATATATAAGTGAATAAACCAATGCTATATATAAATTTTTTTAACCAAAAACGTCTTTTTTTTGAAATATTACATTAACATATTTAAGCAAATAAACCAATAATGCATAACTTCATTGAAAACCAAAAACATGTATGACATACCTATGTTTTTCTGTGTGGAGAATTTTTTTTGTTTTGATTAGCCTGTTTAATGCATGAATACATTGACACATTTGTTATTCATAGTTGATGACAATTTTTTCCATCAATAGATATCATCTCCTTTTATTAAATTTTTAAACCTCATGATGCATTCACCATTCTAAATGTATAAATGTTTGTAAATAGTAGTGTGAATATCCAATGATAAACCAGTGTCAAAATCATACATTGATAGAATAAACATAAAGTTTTGTAGTGAACAAGGTCAAATAATAGAATTCACTAGTTTCAGTCAGTTGTTAGTTAAAAGATAGAAAAATTTAAACACATTGGTTTTTGCTTTTGTTGTGTCATTTGGATGATATTTACTGAAAATGTATTAAATTCTCTGAGTTTATAATGTTTCACTGATCCCATAGCAGTTTGCTAAAATTAATAGTAGTGAATGCTAATGTAAAAACATATAGTTCATGTACACTGATATGAAATAATCAACTAGATGGTTAGATAGTACAGGCAGATAAATCCCACATGATAAATATTTTGTTTTAATCATTAACAAAACGTTTTACGAACAAATTTGAGAGCTAGAAACCACTATGAAATTTTGTAAAATGCATACAAATAAATAATGTATCTCCTGACAAAACAAAAATCAATGAATATTTATAGTTTCACTCAGTTGTTAGTTAAAAAAATTGTAAATGCGTGAACTAGGTTATATGATAAATAGTTTTGCAATGATGATTTAATATTTATGCATGGTGAAAGAAGGCGTATTGTATTACAATTTTGTAAATAATTAACTTTTTGAAAAACATAAACACTGTTATATGTTTTTCTATTCTTTCTACATGTAGCAAACAATTATCAAATATGGGAATTTTTAAAAATAGAAAAATAACATTTTCTGTATAGCTTACATGAAGTGATGTTTTCCACAACATAAAGAACAGCAAAAATTGATGACAGGTCAGAGATTAAATGCAATGTGTTTTGGTTTCAAGCGAATATACATGCAAATAACAAAGGTATGTTGTATACTTTTCCATATTTCATTTTCACCATCTATATACATTGTTGTATTTTTCTCTTTTCACCAAACATGTTTATACTTTAAATGAATTTATATACATTGGTTTATCAAGTATTTTAGTTAATTTCATTTTGTTTAATTTCTTAAAATTGTAATTGACTGAATGGAATTATTTATACATAATAATTTTTAACTAACAACCAAATTATGAATTTTGAAATATTAGAACTAAAATTGTTTTAATCACTTTAGTTTAATTGCAATTGACTGAATGGAATTATTTTGTTTAATTTCTTATTTTTAACTAACAAGGCGAATTTATAGATATTGTTTTTGCTATAATTAATATTATTTTGTATTTTTCTATCTTTTAAATACCATACACCCGTGTTTTTTGCATGGGAATAATACACTACTTACAAACATTTATATGTTTAGAATGGAGAATGCATCATGGTGTTCACAAATTTAACAATTGGTAATCATATCTATCAATGGAAAAATCGTCATCAACTATGAATAACAAATGTGTCATTGTATTTACACATTAAAGTTACAAAAGCAGAAAACCCATGTAATGTATACAGCCATGCAAAGTCATAAACCTAATAAAGTGAAAAAACATGCAAAAGTTGACAAAGCATTGAAAGCAGATAACCCATGTAATGTATACACCCATGCAAATTCATAAACCAAATAAAGTGAAAAATGTGCAAAGTTGAGAAAAGATGTATCAGTCTACAATGTGTGCAGTCACGAAAAATCTGTATACACCAAAAAGAACTGCAGAGAGAAGTAACTAATATATAATAAAATTGTACTTTGAAAGCAAGTGTGTGTATAAATTATATTAATAACATTGCATGTATAATTTTTAGGAAATGAAATTACACCTTTATGCATAAAACCACATTTTGATTTTAATGTGTAAGTCTATATTCCATGGTTGTAGTATTAAGTCACTTTTACACACAACCCAACGTTTTACTTTTTCTGAAAAGTAGCTTGTTTTTATTGTGTATTATGCATGTAATGAGTGAAATACTTCTTGTTTTTTCTGTATTTGAATATTATCAAAATGAATTAAACATAAGGAGACTTTTACAATTAAATAGCAATGTATTTGAACATTTGCATGTAGCATATAGACTCCCAATTTAAATTACAGTGAATGTATAGTTATATTGGCCATTAGATATGTGTAATATATTACATTTTGTCTTGTTTTAAAAATGTGGGTTTTACCACATGTGTTTATTGAAATATTAGACATTGCAAAAAAAAGGCATTATGTTTTTTAATGAGTATTATTATCTCTCTGATTCAAACATTTGTTATTAAGTTTTACTGAATAAAAAAAAGAAGTATGTTAAGTAAAACATGTAAACTAAATTGATGTGGTATTTCCAATGTCATGTATGTTAATAAAAAGACCAAGTATGTAAAGTAAAACATGTAAACTAAGTTAGGCCACATAAATAACATAAAAACTTGTAAAAGTACTACCGTATTTATAGGTTCAATTCTCTATTTGATCCGTTTTTTGCATTACATAATGCATGTGTACAGTTGAGACATTAGCCCTAAATATGTCATTGTTCATTTAAAGGCACAAACCAAATTCGAATCAAGTCATCCAATGCTTTTGAATAATGTGCTTTGTTTGAATGTTTGTAATCCTCTGTAAATAATTATTCCGTGATAGATTTTGTAGTAAATTGCACACTGTGATTACCTTCCCCCACCTCCTGACTAATCAGAAAAAAGTGGAATGGGCTTTCCACAGCCATTAATACTTATGGTAAAACCAGGAATAGTGGTTGAAACCGGTACTTTATAATGAGGGACCTGTCAAAACCAGTATCCATGAGAGGAAGTAGAGTACTGGATCATTCATGGTTGCCAATAGAGGGCACCACTTTAATCTCTGAGAAGCACTAATAATTTTTATAGGTGCCCTAAAACAAAGGCTGATGACTTTGAAACTCTCCACTTTACATTTAGACATTATGTATCCATAATTATTGCACACAATAGTAGTCTGATATCCACATGTGCAACATTCAGTAAGATTTACTACTGTGGGTATATTTTAGTTCTACCGCACAGTACTGAGATACAAGTAATCAAAAGGAATTTGCCACTTATTAAAACTTGCAAGCAGGAAAAGTTAGGCACTGAAGATTTTTACCTGAAATGAAATTTTTGATTGAAAGCGTTCCAAAATAATATGTACATTCAATTTTCAAATTTAATTATTTTTTACCTATGTATTTCTCTGAATTTTATAACTTAGTATATTTTCTACTACTGAAAACTGCGAGGTTACTTGGTGTCTGTCAAAGTACTCAAAATCAATATAGTGTTCATAAGCGAAATAAATTACCTAAAATTATTGAAATCTTAAAATTGCAACACCACAACAAAAACACTATAGGTAGAATATTTTTAAGTTAACAATGCCTAAATATGACAAATGCGATTAATTTGATAAGGTAATTTAAATAAGTTCAATTTATTGTTATGAATTAAAAATTGATGCTATTTTATCTTACAGCTCCGGTAAAAAAATGAGAGTTTTTTTCAATCTCTTAGCAACAAAAACACGCATAGTAACCAAATTTATATCAATCGATGGCAAAATAAGTTTTCTATAAATTTGTATACAAGAAATTACACAACATTCCCTCCGGAGTGAATACATTTAAAAAATCAGTCCTTAATTGAATCCATCAAATTCTTCTGCATTCTCGGGGTAATTTTTTTTGACCTCCAGCAATTATTGCTTCAGTTTTCGCATATTATTGGATTTTTCTTTTCCAAATCGTCCTTCATAATCCCCAAACATTTTCTATTGGTGAAAGTTCTGGTGAGTTGGCAGGCTACTGCAAATTTGCAGTTTTTTCCTCTGAGGAAATTTTGGGTATGTTTTGAAGCATGGGGGTCCCATCTTGTTGAAGAATTCATTCAGTTTGAAAACAGGGGTCCGCAAATGGTATAAACTCTGCTAAAATATCAGTATTCTTTGAACTGTCTTCAGTACCTCCTTCTACAATTTTCATGTAAAAACTTTTGTAGCTCAAAGCACCTCAAACCATGCATTTTTATAAAAAAATTTGGAGATGGCTTGACAGGTGTCTTGACTGTCGTAGACCAATGAGAAATTTTGTTTATATACAGTTGGAACATGGGCTCATCGGTTATAAAATCATTTCTGAAAAATCCATTCAGCGCAATAGTGGCACTTTTTCAATCTCTCAGCAACAAAAACACGCACAGTAACCAAATTTATATCAATCGATGTACTGTTGTTGATTGTTCGGATCGCCTAAATGTGTTAGTCCAAATTATGACACTTTAAGGTGGTCCTATACCAAAAAATGTCAAAATTTTCAATTTTTTTATTTTGGTTGTTTTACATACTTTCAACTATCTGTTAACTGCTGGTATGGCTATTTTTTCATGAAGAATTGTATAAATTAGCTTAAAAGTAATTTTAATATGTGACACTTAAAATTTAATTTCACATATTTCTTTGTGTTTTTTTTCTTTTTTTCTTTCTTTACTTTTTTTAATGAATTCATTTCCCTATTTATTAAATCATTTTTGCTTATTCTATTACTTAGGAGATATAATATGAAAGAAGAAAATTTTTTGATCAAATACCAAAAAAATAAAAAAAAATATTAAATGAAGGGGATTTTTTCTTAAAACGTAGTTTTCTTAGAATTGCTAATTTTTGAAATGGTGCGATCAATGACTTTTGAAATAGAAGTCTGATTGACTTGAAATTTTGTATGAGTGTTAAAATTCATAACGTCAACTTACTGTACTAAAATCTTTTTGATCTGATTAGTGAAAATTATTTTATAGGTTGCTTACGTAATAAATGACTTTCAAAAATTTGCGTAATTTCAGGACCAGATACTTTTTTTCCATAAAAAAATAAGTATACACTCTTTGAGTTTGTTTTTAGTACAGTAAGTGAATATTTATAAATGGAATACTTATGTAAATTTTTATTCTAAAACTCTCAGTCAATTTAAAGTTATTGAC
>CABFPE010000440.1:440232-466461 GCA_900660155.1 Hofstenia miamia
GTGTGTAGTTTATTCCTTTGGTATATAAATTTATTCCTTTGTGTGTTTAGTTTATTCCTTTGGTATATTTGTTATGAACTATTGCAAAAGCTTACAATTACCTTTTCATATAAATAGTTTATGCTAAATAATGAAATAGTCACTATTATTACTATTATAAATTTCATGTGGCAATAAATATTCAGTCACTGCTTTTATATGTAAGGGATATTTTTATCAATTCTAAATGAAGGTTTATAACTTATATACAACAAGGTTATTTATTTATCTATTATATTTGACAACTTTCTATTTAGGAATTGCGTTTTACATTTTGTTTCATAATATAATGAAAATTGTTTACTACACATATGCTTTTTCAAAAACGAGATATCACGTGTTTGTGACTATATGGAAATTTTCTGTTTAAATTTACTCACTCAGCATCCTATAGAATTTCATTTTAATTGTGTGGGCAGGGCATAACTCTTTAAGTATGAGGTGGGAGTGATACAATTTTCATTTCATTTTTTATTCTTGTGGATATTACTTGCCTAACTTCTCTCCTGCTTCGAAAATGTACGCTCAACAAGGAATTACTACTTCCCCCACCAATTTTTAAAGACACTCTCTGTTAGACCTTCCCCTCCAATGAAGTTGTTTTCATGCAGTGAATGCGGATTTACTGGCACAACCCCCTTATCAATGCGCTCTCACATTGAATCTGTTCATGGAAAGAATAGAATTTACTTATGCTCCTCATGTCAAAATTTACATTTAGCAAAGTGCAAACAAATTGTTGATGAACTTTTGCATTCACCAGAATGATTCATTTAAAACTGTTGATGTTTATTCTACATTTTCCAGCGTTTACCCTGAAATTTCCAACATTATTCAGGAGGATATAGCCAAGCACTTCTCCTCTAAAGTTTACCTTTCTTGTGAAGTGGAGTTGGTGAAAGAAGAAAGTGGTGTGCAGAAAAGTGTAGTGCTATACCCAACAAGCTCTCCAGTGTTTGTTTTTAGCAGTGGCTTGGGACAAGCAGATTTCATGAAAATGATAGATGGAATTGCCAACTACATCACCATCTATGCAGCAAATGGCTCCAATTGGGTTTTGAAAAATATCAACAGAGTGAGCCTGTGCATTGCCAAATATCGCCCAACAAGAGCTGGAAGTTACATCCCCCTTCCTGACTATTTAAAGAAGAACAACTTTCTTGTGAATCCCCGCAGTGCTCAGACAAACAAGTGCTTTTTGTATGCCGTTCTAGCCTGTCTCCATCCAGAAATTAAGCAAAGATGTGAAATAGTACGCCTCAACAAATTCTTGCCAACACTTAATTACTCAGGAATGTCATTTCCAATGTCTATCAATGACATCTGTAAGTTTGAAGAATTAAATAATATATCCATCAATGTGTACAGCCTCCATGAAAAATCTTTGGTGCCTGCATACATCTCTCCAAGCTGCCATCTGAAAAAAGCAAACCTTCTGTTACTAGAAGAAAGTGAAAAACGTCATTATGTGGCAATTACTAATATGAACGCCTGCATCAAATTTTTTAAGAACACTCATGAGGGTTTGCATTGCCCCAAATGTTTATCTGGTTTCAGGTTGTTAGAAAGTTTTGATCGTCATTTAAAGAAGTGCAATGGCAATGCTGAGCCCACAATTACATTCCCTCATCCCAATGAGAAAATTACATTTAAATCATTTGGGGCCAAGAATTTTGTACCCATCATTGCTGCACTGGATATAGAATGTATATCACAGAAAATACACACTACCACACCAGATCCCTCAATCAGCTATACAGTTCAAGATGTTCACCAAACCCCATCTGGTATTTGCATTGTTAGTACCACTGAAAAAGAGCTGCTTTCCACCAGTATATTTCCAGGTGAGGGGTGTATGGAGCAAGGATGGAATGAACTCCGTAAAATTGCTAAGTCTTCATTTGCTGCCAAACAAAAGCATCGTCAATTAATAATTTCACAGACTGATAGAGAATATTTGATGGAAAATTCTACTGTTTGTGTGTTTTGCAGTGAAGAATTTGAAAGTAGCTCTCATAAAGTAATTGATCACTGCCATTATACTGGGAAAGTACGAGGTGTTGCACACAGCAACTGCAATATTCTACATCGCAACCCCCAGTTTACTCCAGTTTTCTCCCACAATGGCAGTAAGTATGATATGCATTTGTTGCTGAAAAGTTTGAAGCTCAAGGAAAATGAAAGTTTAAAATGTATACCATGCACATCTGAAAACTTCATTTCATTTAGTCTTATGGTCCCTGTATATAATTACAAAGATAAAAATGGCACAACTAAATGGATTCATGAAGAGTTGAGATTTTTGGACTCCTATCATTTTGTTACTGATAGCCTGTCAAATCTTACACGGAATATTGGAGCAGACAAATATCAATTCCTAAAAGCAGGCATGGGTGAGCAGAAGGCATCAGCATTCATGACGGGTAAGGGCCAATTTCCATATGAATGGTTTGATAGCCTTGAAAAATTTAATGAAATGAAGCTGCCAGAATTACACCATTGGCATAATAGATTGACAGGAAAAATACCACTAACACAGGAGGAGCTGGAACATGAGCAGAACAGTACTTGGGTTAATGGAGGGTGTACCACATTTAAAGACTTCCAGAACAATTATTTAATGGCAGATACACTGTTGCTGGCAGATGTACTCCATGAATTTCATATTGAAAGCAAGCAAACATATGGACTGGATCCTGCACATTTTTTACACTGTCCAACTTTAGCTGGAATGCGATGCTAAACTATACAAACTTCTCACTTGATCGAATTGCAGATAACAATCAACTGGAATTTATTGAGGCTGGTATTAGAGGAGGGATGTCTGGAGTGTATGCAGAACACTACTTTAAGGCAAACAACCCCATGGTAGAGGGCTATGACCCAGAAAAGGAGTCTACTTATGCGATCTTTTTGGACATGAATTCTTTGTATGGGGGTACAATGACCATGAATTTACCTGTTGGTCAGCTGGAGTGGTCAAATGCACCCATAAATGAAATTCTAACTGTACCCCAGAATGGAGATTTAGGCTACTTGGTGGAGGTTGACCTGGAATATCCCAGTAATTTACACACTAAACATTTTGATTTGTCAACCTACAAAAAACATATTAAAGAGACATTGAGACTGAAATCTGGCAAGGTGGCAAAGTTGGTGCATACATTTTACAAGAGGGAGAGATATGTGGTTCACTATGAGGTGCTGAAATTTTACATTGAACAAGGGTTAAAGATCACCAAGTTTCACAGGGCACTACAATTTAAACAGGCACCATTTTTAAAGCCCTTTATAGATTTAAATACATTAAAACGCAAGGCAGCTAAAAATGACTTTGAAAAGAGCTTTTATAAGCTGATGTCCAATGCTGTATTTGGAAAGACAATGGAGTCTCTAAGGAAGCAATGCAGGGCAAAATTTGTTGGGGATCAAGAAGCAGCAGAGAAATTAATCAAGCAGCCAGAATTCAAATCATTCAATATAATCAATGAAAATTTAGTGCAGGTCATGCTATGAAATAAGGAAATTGTATGGAATAAGCCAAATTATGTGGGTCAGGCCATTTTAGACCTTTCTAAGCTCCAGATGTTTAAATTCCACTACCAAACCATGAAGCCAGCTTTTGCAAATCAAATCACAGTGCTTTACAGTGACATAGACTCCCTCCTCTACAAAATAAAGACCTCAAATGTATATGAAGATCTAGCCTCCTTATCTAGTCATTTTGATTTTTCAAATTATCCAAAAGACTCTCCATTATTCACTGAAAAAAACAAGAAAACTTATTTAAAGGTGAAGGATGAGCTGGCTGGCGATGTCATCAGTCAGGTTGTCGCCCTGAAATCAAAGATGTACTCTGTACAGTATGTCTCCAATAATAAATGCAACAAGAAGGCAAGTGCTAAGGGGGTTGTGGGGGCTGTCAAGAAGATGATGAACTTTGATCTGTTCAAATCAATTTTGGATCATGAGGAAATTGTTCGTCATCCAATGACAGCCATTAGAACTCACAATCATGAAATTGCTGTACAGACGACCAACAAAATTTCACTTACACCTTATGATGATAAACGATACCTCCTGAACAAATATCAAAGTCTGCCTTATGGACATAGAGGTGCGCTTATTAATTATTTTATAAAATATTCATGTGTGTTTTTAGATATAACCCTTCCTGCTTCACAGTTGAAACGACCTGCTCCTGATATAAACACTGGACCTTCTCCAAAAAAGATCTTCATCACCCCACAACAATGAAAACCGCATGTACTTGGTGAATAACAAAGAAAAGAGACTTGTATTTAGTTTTCCTATAAAACTATTACTTACATTTGTTTTAGATAAACTCATTTAACTGGATTTTGTGATGCTTTTGTAAATAAATTTTGTCTTGTGGTTTCACTTCTATTTCTGAACAAGTATTTTTTTAAAATGCTATATTTAAAGAGTTTATTTTAAATTGCACCCATTTCTTGTTTAGACTTTGCAGGAGATGGTTGGTCTGAAATACACTATCTACAAAGGTATATGTATTTATTTTCACTATATTGCACTTTTACTCTATTTAGGTAATGTTGGTGGGATGGCCTCAATTTGGGAAGAAATTGAACATTGTACCCCTCTGCTTACAATCCCTCAACATATGCTCACGGATTACCAGGTATAATTTTTATTTTATTATTAACTTACTATGTGTTTAGGTCCGTGGTAACAATAGGCCTCCTGGGGAAAGCCAGCCACATTAAATAAATGGCTTAACGCATTTCTGGCGGCCACCTCCTGGGTGAATGTGGAAGTGCCGTCATATTTTAGAATGAAGATGGAAACTTGAAGATTGTACAATGCTGAACTTCATAACTCAAAGCCATTGTGTAATGTATGCTTTTACAATTTATACACAGTTTGCTAAAGAAATTGCTGTTTTCCACCTCTTGCATATTTGTTTTGATCAATATTAACGCACTTGGAAACATGCTCTAATGCAAATAACACATCATTTATTTGGGTTTTAGATCTATGAATTGGTTCCTTAAGACCATGGTGTTGCATGTTTAAACATTTTTACAACAAACACACCCTAAGTGAAATTTTTCATCAAAAATATCAGTTTGCCTAAATGCTAAAAATCAAAGATTCTCACTTTAGTCTGAACAAATTGTCTAAAAAATTAATTTGCTCATTTTAGTTTTGTCAAAAATATTTCATCGCTAGATGGCGTCCAATAGAATCACTTCATTTCCATGTGGTAAATAGTAATGGGGTGTTACGAGAACTTCAGGGTGTCCCAATGGGGCCTCCTTGCCTTGATCTTAACTACTCATTATATTGACCATTGGTGAAATGGCATCACATTCACTTCAGTGAACTTATCGATTCGTCTCTAGTCTCTTCAGTTAGTAAGAGTGGATTATTAATAGCAATCTTAATATTACACATATTGTTACAATCTAAATTAATGACGTATTAGATATAAATTGTAGACGAGCTTACCTTGAATTGTAACGGAGAGGACAAAAAACAGCAAACTTTTGAAAATAACATTTTTTAATAATAATAATAATAATAATAATATATATATTTTTTTTTAAAATCACGTGTACATAAAGAGTATACAAATAAAATGCTGAACACTTTAAATTCTAAAAACATTATTTTCTGCTTTATTGATTAATCGACATTGTTGGAATTTATTAAGTTCTTTGGAAAATTTAACGTGTGATTTTTTTGGTTTCAAATGCATTTTTACATTTCTTATAGTCTTATGTTGAGGTGGCAATTCATTTTATAGGTCAATACAAAAATTTGTAAAAGAGTTCTTTATCATTTCATTATTAAATTTAAGTTTTCTATAAGAATTTCTTTTTATGTGCATTTTGTTGGCATTTTGTTTCTTGCTTTCAATTTAAAAAATGTTTCTAGACATTTTAGGTTTTGCAAATAATATCTCCTCTGATTTTAACTTGCTTTCTTCTTTCACAGATTGTGTTGACACTTAATTTGAAAATTTTTTTCAGTTTGATCTTCATTCTTTTATTGAGAGTTGTTAATAAGCAGGCTGAATATAAATAATGATGCAATATATATATAGGATTATATTAGAACGATTTTCCAATTAATATGTATAAATCTTTGATGCTTAGATAGTGTTTAGATTCCTTGTGCCATTTTTTACATTATTTTCTCGACTTGATTTTCAAATGTTAACTTATTATCAAAGAGTAGTCCTAAGTATTTTTTGGTCTCTTCTTGTATGATAGATAATAGAAAACAAAATTCCGACTATAATAAAAAGTAAACATCCGATTCCATATTTTCACTTTTCATGCAAATGGAGTATACACTTAAGAAAATTGCCATTAGTTTACAAAATTTATATTAAGTCAATATTGCCAATGAATTTTATAACGCTGGTTGATATTTTCAAGGAATTTATCATATATATATATATACATATAGTTTTTTGAATGTTTACTTAATGAATATATTCTAAAGTGAAAACACATTGAACGTTTCGATTATATTATATAATCATCATCAGCAAATGATTTGCGGCAAAAGGTTTTTAAAATGTATAAGCTACACTAAAATTATAGAATTAAATCCAAAATAAATGTAAATACTTCTTATTAAACAGTATTTTGATCCACAATAAATCTATATTAATTGCTTCAGCAAATACTACGACGCTACTTTCAATATCGCTTTTAACAAATACATACACCACCACCTCTGTGACATTTCTTCAAAATTTCCCGATCTTTTCTAAAACAAAAATACCCCGCCAGTTGAGGATAACTTTCAGAAATTTCAGGCAAAACAAGTTTCACTAACTATACAGACATCTATTTCATATGTGAGAATATCAATTAATAAAGAATTTAAATCTTTGATGTTTCTTAGAGATCTACAATTAGATACTAAAATCCCTGGAGTTTCTAGTTTTAAGAAAGGTGAATAATTATAAATATTACTTTGACAATGCTAACTTGGGATAAATGGAATTGTGTAATTGTTTAAATTAGAGTTAATTAGGTGAGGATCATGAAGATGTACGTTTTCTAACTGTTAGTCAATCATCAGTTTCTGTTTTCTGCACTATTATCTTAATTGTCGACAAATAAATAGGACAATCTTTTGAAAAAGTAGAATGATTACATTTCTCAAGATATGAAGTGCTGCGATTTACGCATTTATTTTTACAAGGATTGCTCTTATTTGGACAATTTGTATATATGTGATTTTCTGCACAGAACATGCAAACAGTGCTCATAGATTCCACAGCTAAAACACATGCGTGCATAAAAATGTTCAATGACCTTGCAAATCTGAAGACCAAAGTGTATAATGTTGCCAAGCAAGAATTTGCATACTTTTGCGGATACTTTCACGAAAATAATTGAGATTTCGCTATATCTGTTAATTCTTAGTAAATAACATTGAATCACTTAAACCAACCAAATCTTGCAATTTTGGATTTTCAACTAATATTTTTTCTTTGATTTCAGGTGCACTTAAGTCTTCTAAGAAATAACTCGGTAGATTTAGAATTTTTAGCTTAAGTACAATCTTTTTGTATTCTACAAAATTATAAGATTTATTTTTCCTGATATAATTTTTAATAATCTCAAAATCAGCTTTAGATTAACAAGCAAACACAAGTTTATTATTCATATTTGGGAAGAACTTTCAAATTTTAGGAAAATACTTAGTATCTTGAATTTCTTTAAAAATATCTTGAGTAACATTTGATATGTCAGTGCTTGTTATAGGTTCTTTATTCGCTAAATTTTTACTTGAGTATTTAATATAATAGCTGCCTGTTCGGTTGAATTTATCTCTGTTTAAAATATTGGAGTAACTTTCTTCATTATGACTGATAGTATTTCCCAAAATCAATAAACTTTTAAGTTCAGACAAAATAGACTCGTGGATCAATAAAAATGAATTATCTGTAGTCTTGCCTCTTGAACAATTGACTAAGTTCTTTAATTCATTAAATTTGTTAACAATTTCATTATTCAAATGCATATCGTGTAGAATTTAATTATGGTTAAAACATAGACAATAAAAATTTCAAGTTACTTTCCCACAATTAATTAATTGAAAAATTGCACACCGGAAATACATCACCTGGCTACCGGCCGACCGGTTTGGCTTACAAAGTATGAATTTACTAAAGCTGCTGCCATCACCCTTCAAAATATCTGTAATGAATACCACCGAAATAACTCTGATTATGTGAGCCTCATAGCAATAGATTTCTCAAGGGAATTTGACAGAAGACGCCACCCAAATTTGAGATGGATAGTAAAAATAGTAATGATCAATTTTGAAATCCGAAATGACTGTATATGAATGCATTCTTCAATCATCGAGAAGATTTGCTTTAAGCATTTTGAAATTTTGGCTCTCAGGCTCAAGTTTCACGAAATGGCCTTATTCGATTTTAAAATAATGTTCATTCGTTTGATAATTTTTAGATGATTTTTCTTATTTTGAATTTCTATATTGATTTTTTAAAATGCCGATCTGCAAAATCGAAGGATTCGAATATGCTCGTATTTTATCAATAGATTTGTTGAAAGCCTTCGACCGTGTTCAACATTCGCATATTATACAAAAATTGGACTCATATCCAAAAGTCAACAAAGGTGTAGTGTCCTGGTGTGCCGACTTCCTGACAAATAGACAACAACAGGTAATTGTTAATAGAAAGGCATTACAATGGCGATCCACGAATCTTGGAGTTCTACAAGGCACTGTCCAAAATCCTATATATTTTAATATTACAACAAATGACTTAAAG
Source organism: Hofstenia miamia (assembly GCA_900660155.1). Taxonomy (NCBI): domain Eukaryota; kingdom Metazoa; phylum Xenacoelomorpha; order Acoela; family Hofsteniidae; genus Hofstenia; species Hofstenia miamia. Next base: position 449,078 of record CABFPE010000440.1, read on the forward strand.
ATTCCAGAACATGTCTCATAGAAACTACTTGTAGAAGTATGGAGACTTCAACTTCTGTATTTGTTTTGGAAAAAATGGATATGACGCATGTGAAATTTTGCTTTTATATCAAAGTGGTACAGAGATCACAACTTACTGATAAATGCTGCCAAATCAAAAGAGCTCATAATCCCTCTTCGACGAAATTGTCACATACCCACCCAAATACTCAGAATTTCGTAGAAGTAAATGAAATGAAAATACTTGGAATTACAATGTGAAGTCACCTTAGTTTTCAAAGGCATGTGCTGAATTTGACGAGAAAGATTAACATTTACTTGCTCCTAAAGCTTAAACGTTTGGGCTAAACTGCTGAGCTGGAACTTGTATTCTAGTATTGTCAGCTTTATTAATTATGGACTTGAAACGTACGCAGCAGAGAACAAGACAACGTGGGAATACATTTATAGAATACAGAAGAAAGGTGTCCGATTCGGAATTCAAACGTTTCCATTAAGACATGATCTGATAAAAGCAAATGAACAATTACTCTGCAAGAATCAAACTCGACAAATCCTTCCTAAGAGTACACAATTTGCTGCAGAGAGATTAAGGCCACGTATGCCTCCAACGATTCTGGTAAAGAAATATCAAAACCTCAAATTTTTTCCAAACACACCTGAGACATCCGTACCTTTAAATTTGTAAATTTTACCTTCTGAATGTTATTTTCAGATGCATAATCATAAAATACATTATTATTATTATTATGCTAAATGCTGAAATAAGATATTTTGAGTTTCATTGTATTAGAATTTAAAGCTGTAGTGACAATATTAGATTCAGCGATTAGAAAACCCTTATTTAAAACAAATAACATATCTATAAAATAATGGAAAGACTCACTTAGCGACAGTAAAATTTAAAATATCTATATAATTATAAAAAATAATTAAATTCAAATAGAGTCGCTTCAAATTGTGTAGTCAACATAATTCAACTATTAGCAATTTCAACATTAATCCAGGAGTGGTGAAACTCCCGGAAATTTACTTTTTAATGATTTTTTAGTTAATGTTCGCGTTCATAGGTGCTATCATTGCTATTGAATGCTATACGATAGCTTTTTAATTGGGCTGTTCACAGTGCAGATGAACATCTAAGACAAACTTAAATTTGGTTTTGAAAAGTTTAACGACTAACAACTATCAGATAAAATCAATTTTGTGGATCAGTTCTTTTTATTTAAAATAAGCTAGATTATGGAATATATGTTTTGAATAGAACATTTTCAGCTTTTTGACATTGATTACTTTTCAGTTACTACCAAGCATTCATTCTCAAATATATTTAGAATAGAATTTAGCATGGAATCTCAGGAAATTAGTAAGTCTGTAAGAATGAGGATGTACACAACAATGAAAAGAGGACATAAAAACAGAGTTTTGTAAATATAACTCTAGGAAAGATCCATGAAAAACATTTTTTTGGTACAGTAGGGCTCTAAATAGATATGCAAAAATAGACATGATAAAAAAATTTGAGGACAACAGTCTCCCTTTTTGAGATCCTGACCCGATTGTGACCAATTTTATAGAACAATAGTGAAATTGGATCTCATATTCTATAAAATAATTTAGTATATTCACAAATATTCATGATGTCATTGATAAGCGTATTAATTAACAAACTAATAACGAGTTTATTGTAACATTTAAGCAACTATATCATAAAAATAGAATTAAAACTGCATAATAAATCTTTAAAAAATGTAAGCACCAATAATGATATTTTAGAATCATCTACATGACAGAATACTTTTGATATTTGAATGGATCTTCATCTTTGAGCGAATGGCGAAGTTCATCAGCTTTTCTCAAAACGATCTCGATATCTTGTGTTTGATTGTTCTAAAACAAATTTTGCTATTGAAAATAGTAAACAGCTTATTAATGATGCAAAAATTGTTTTGCAAATATGGGTGTCTTTTAGAAAAATATTCATCGTTTTTCATCATTTTGTATTGAAAAGTGAAACAGAATTGTTATATTGAATCATAGTTAGTAGTATAAGTGCTGCTTAGTTGCACTGAAAAATTACATGTCATAAAAAGTTGACATAATTTTAATAGTAAAAGGACATTTTATTAGTTCATTCTCCCAAAAAAAACTACAGACACCTTTGGTCAAGTTCGTTTATTCATAATTCGAAACAATGGAAATATTCAAATGCTAATTATAAAGTGACATTCACTAGAATTACATTTGCTCTCACGTTGCTTACATTGTTAGTTTTTTCAGAAAGCTATGTATGGCATTTTCACAGTGACCTACCATTAAAGAATGGTGACTTCAGTTCAAAATTTACTGCAAGCATTTTTATGTTTTCTGCTTTTGTTCCTAAAATGTGAGAACCACCAGTGTTATGCGGCTGATGCGTTCATATTTTCGCTCTCAATGTGTGTATATGTAAAAGGTACATATGTGTTGCATGATGTTGCCAATGAAGTGGATTTTCTTGCTCGATTCATTAATGGGATAATTCTCTGTCATATCAAAGTCTAAAAGCACATCACGCTTTTCACCATTCATATAATGACTTCACATCATAAAAACGCGTAGTTTTTCCTTATCAATAAGGTTCAAGCATTGCCCAACAATAAAAAAATTATCATAGTAATATTTGGTAGTCAATTTTCTAAGAATATCAAAAAGTACAGGAAGATGTAACTAAAACACATAACTGTACATATTTATTTGCAAAATGCCTCATTTTAAAATTTCAAAGTATATTTAAATTTTTTGTGCCAAAATTTACTAAGTTTAAATATAGAATTGATTAATTGTTTTTAACTACGTAAATTTCTACATGCATAAATCAACAAAAATTTGAATTCATTTTTTAAATAATTTCGTTGACTAACTAAAGTGAAAACGGAAATATATTTAATGAAGTGCACGACGTACTAATCAATGTCAAATAGAGCATCCGTGTTTTACAGACGTGTAAACAATGAGGCACACCACACAAGCATTGTGGAACATCAGCCTTAATGTGGAAAAAATGGATTTTTGCAGATGCAATTATTGAACAAAAGGCTCTACACACACAATGAATATTTCTCTGCGAAATTCTTGAGATAATTGGTTGTGAGTAAAAATAGTTTGCAAGCAAATGATGATTATTTACCGGCGCCTAAAATATAATAGCGAACAAACAGTGAATATCCTAAAACAATCAATTATCTCATGAATCCCGCGCAGAAAAAATCATCCTGTGTTTCAGGCCTAAATTTAGAATCAGATTTTACAACAAAACATTAAAAATTTATTCACTTATGATATTAGAATAATGTTTTTGCCATATTGAAAGTTTTTATATTATTAAAGTTTACGATATGCAGTGTGGTTATTAAATTTAGTGTCGGCAATGCAATGAGTTGAAATATCCCATCATGCGATTTGTCATCGCTTCCAATATCGAAAGACGTCTCTGCTTGTAAAATTCTGCTGAAAAATTCGCAAAATCTAGCAACATGTGCATGCGAATAATGCGATTTTGAGAATGGAAGAAGGTTGATGATGTACCAATTGAAAGAATTACTATGAAAATATGCGAAGAGCGTCCACTGTGTGTTAACGAGCAATATCATTTTGACGCGGGTGTTAATGCAATATCTCATTGTTTGGTTTGGCATTCAAATAACTATTGCTGCATACTATTGTCGATTCGGAAACACACAAGACTTAAATGGTTTTGGTTAGACTAAAGCAGTTTAGATTACTTACACATTAAAAAATCTCGCAATGCTTTTACATTTATTCTAATATATTTTTAAAATATTTGTTTAAACGAAAATTTTACAAAAAGAAGTCGTGTTCACGGTTATTTTTTTGTGGCCTCAAGAAATACCAGTGACTCGCAGGCGAGGGGGGAGGCGCGACGGGACTTATAGTGACAACTACAAGCAAGAATACAAGGAATTAATGTTGCAAGATTAAAACGAAAAAAGGCACAGAAACGGTCAGCTGCTATCCCAAAGTTCTCAAACCACTAATCATTTTCAGAAGCAAAAAATTTACTGTCAAATCATCCGAAGGAAGGGAAAGGATCACTCTGATAACTAAGATGTTAAGCTGCGGTCGGTTACTTCACTCAATTATTGGAAATAAAACCCTCAACGAACTGCTTTTATGATATAAATTGTTTCACCGCGCAACTTCCCTGAGGTCTATGATCCCTGAGTTTCATAACAACAAAAAGCAGAAAGAAATTGATAAGATTAAAAAAAAATGCTCCTGTGTCGATTCCAAGCATAACTGTGCAAATGACTTTAAGCCTTTAAGCAAGTTCGCCCAAGAGAATACGGACTATATTACGTTCATAAGGACATATACCTACTTTTAAGTAAGAACATTTAAAGCTTTTATTTTATAAATATATATTATATTGTTATAATTTTAGTATTATCGGTCACTTTGCAAACTCATTCATGGCAAATGACTGTATGTTGGTTCTACTATAATAACTAAGAAATGATATTCAGTATTCGGAACAATAAAATTGCTTTGCATACCATATGTTTTTTTTACTATTTATTGTTTTTTAAATTATTATATTGGTTCGGTATCTTGTTATTCAAATTGTACATGTTATTAGTAATATCATGAGTTAATCTAGACAAATATTTCTATCCGTTTGAGATATTACGATCAATTCTGAAGCTATTTTTAATCTTCAATTTAATGCAAAATTTCAAGATTTTTCCACGTTTCAAAAAGGATTAACTGTTAACAAATTGCGTAAATTCAATTACTCAAAACCCACTGTTCCTTTCGAACACAAATCCTATTTGACAACTGATCTTCTGTTTCCCAAAGAATGAATATATATATTGAGAATAATTCAAACTACACATCTTGCTGCAGGTGAAAACTATTAACTCTAATCCGTTACTATGATGAACCTGATTCAAACATTGTTCAACAGGCTTAGACTTAACACATTTGAACAATAATAATATTCATTACCTGAAGGATGTGAATTGAGTGTGCGAATTCATTCTTGAAAATCTCTTCACGATTGATAATGACAATTGCACAACACACAAACCTTAGAAAACCAAATCCTGGTCTTTCCGCAAATAAGGCATCCCATGTGCGTAGAACATCTAAAAGAAAAGAAGAGTAATAATGATACAGTATAAGAAAAAATTGCTTTTCTTTATTTTCCAATGTTTCTAGACTAAATTGATGCTGCTGATTCTAAAAATATGAATTATCATGCTCTAGTAGAAAAGACAAAAGGTTTGAGGAGCAATTTGATTGAAACTTTATAAATATACTAACTTGCCATTATCATAAGATTAGTCATGCAAATTACAAATAAACTGTGTTGTTTAGGGGGGACATATATATACCACCAAGCCTCAAAGGGTTAATTACGTCATTGTCAGAAAAAATTATGAGTGAATTTCTTACTGTTGATGAGTGATTTCAATTATTGTTGGTTTGAAAATTCAATCCTTAATAAAACAGCCAATACTTGTATCAAATTGGTTTTAGGTTTATTTGATTGTAAATAAAAAATACATGTCGAAAAGCTGTTTGAAGCAGAATCGAAGGTTGGATAATATGTTGTTTTATTAGGAAAACGTGATGTTTTTCCAGTGATGCTTGTTGAAAATTCACACAAATTTTTTCAGACAGTGGCATGAGTAAATAATATTTTCGGAATAAACAACATCGATTTAATCTAGAAGCGTTGAAAAATAAATATAACCACCAAAAACTAAATTTTGTTACAATGTGTTTTGAATCAAAGCAATTTACGCGAATACTGTACTACATTCGACACTCTAGTTTTATCACTCGAGAGCTCGACTTATTCTAGTATAAAATCTTTCTAAAATATCCTTTCGCATCTGCATATAGAAAAGGGTATCATACTGGAAGTATGAATGGTCACTAGTATTCACGGTTTTCAATTGGCAAATTTAACAAAACTACATATAAAAGCTATACGTGGCATGTGAAGCGCAGAAAACTTACAAAAGATGCTGTTCTAACAACACTTAATAATGCTCAACTTTATTTTCAAAGGAATTTCGAACTCGGCGTAAGAGCTATTCAACATCATTTTATCAATTATGTAGATTTTAAGAATGTTGTATTTGTAAACTTTTTCAAATAATTATTCCATTTCAAATCGAAAAAAAACAAAAGGATAAAATGTATTGTATTTTAATTAAAATGTAATAAAATTTCAAAATCCCTAAATCTGAAATTGTTTCTGGCGGATGATAGATTTAACAAGCTTAAAAACATTCTTTTGAATCAGACATAATTTTCTCAAGTTAAGATATCATTTCAAATTGGCATTGACGAATATTCTAAATTAATTTCAGTTAATCATCAAAATGACGTTGTTTGCTTCCTTTCTGTTCGATATATAGACAATGTTCCAACTATAATAAATAGTTTTAAGTTTGATGAGCAATTACGCTTTGTTACTAGTTACATTAACAAAAGATTGCAAAATAGTTTTTTCAATTTATTGGCTGGTAAAAAATATCATAATTCTTAACGTTATTGTGCAATTCTCTAGATGTCTCACTCATGATTAACTGATATAAAACATGGGTGTTTTACAACATGTTCTTAAACATGTTTCAAAACGTTTGTTTTTAATCAATGTTTTTCATTTTTTCAGATAAAATATTGGTTCTCACAATAATGGCCGCTGGCGCCCTGATCCAATTTGGATAAAATATTCGAAAATAGACGGAAAGACGAAATGAAATACATGTGGCGCAATTTTTGTCACATTGGTTGGAAAGAATAAAGAAACATTCAGCAAAGCATGGAAAATGATGATAAATCTGATTCATTTTTGAAAAAAATCTTGTTTCAAAATGTTTGAAAACGTTTAAAACGGTTTTTGTTCCTATTCAATGAAAAACGTTTTTTCCAAGCCTCATTGGTGGTTTTAACAATACCTGATGTGGACTCCTTCTAAAGACTCTATTAATTAGAATTTATGGATGTTAGCCTCACCGAATTTAACTTATCTCCTTACAACTCATCATGTCGTATACTGGATATATTTTCTTAAACATCCCATACATTTAGCACAAATACACGCAAAATAACGTTCTGGCAACCGCTTCGAAAAATATTCCCAACATCAAAAGAGTCTTCTGTAAAGCAACTCAGAATGTGCAATTTCACTGTTTCAAAAATCAACAGCAAAAAGCAAATTGGACAAAGTTATAGGGTGAATCTTCTTTCAAAGCAGTAATGCTTTTTAGAAAGTGAAATCTAGTTCTCTTCGCGCACGCTCTTCCTCTTTTTTAATATAACGTAAACTTTGTTATATGATATGATGAAGTCTCTGCATTCAGGTCATCACCTTGACGACAACTGAGAAATGAAATCTTCATTGACATTTATTATGATATTCAGGAAAATTGAAGAAGTTGTATGTTGACAGTTGAACAAATACCAATAATGGGTATATTTGCTAATGCACGCGAGCGGCGACCGAATAATTCCGACTCTAAAATTCAATTTGCTTACGACGCTCGCGCCAACCATTCCAACTGATTTAGTCGTAATTATAATTGTAAACTTCACGAGTCTTTGTATGTTTGCCTGTATTTTTAATTTGTAACAGACATTTAAAATTTTCGTAAAACCAATAAAGCAGTACATTAAGTACACTAGCTGCATTTTATTTTAAATATTTATATTTTACTTTCATCTCTCCACCTGAAATTCTGGATGAATTTGGGTGAGAGTGACTTGTTGAACCATCTCCAAAATCATTCAATATGAACTCCGGTTGATCACAAAAGCTATCAGGTCGCCAAATGCTAGACACGTATTATGGTGGTGAAGACATTTAAACAAATAAAAATTGCGCAGTTGGTAATGACGCAATGTAACCAGGGTTTTCAAGTCCTCGGAATTTTATAAACTCCAACTCGCAAGAATTCGCAAAACTTCAACAAAAAACTCTGAAATACTTTTACTCAAACTCGAATGAAGATCCCTTGAAAAATAAATTATTTTAAACTTCACTTGCTTTATGCACTGCAAATAAATATGTTTTACCGAAAAAAACTAGGAAATTTGAAAAAAATGTCGAACGAATTCGGAATAGGTCTTTTTTCAAAAAAATATTCGAGCTTGAATCGTAAATATTCGAACTCTGTCCGAGTAACTCAAATTCAATTCGAAAACTTTGAGTACGCGTGCAATTAGCAAATACGCTCAATGAGTCGTCGTTTGCTGTTTCAGTAAAACCAATGATAAAGTTTCCCTCACAAGAAGCGTTGAAAACGAGCAGAAAGTCACATATCCGAATATTTTGCAATTTCGACAGATGATGTGATAATGTACGATGAGGAAGTTTACGAATGCATTACGTTACCAATAAGGCCAACAATGTCGAGAACATGAATAAGATGAGGCGCTTATTAGTTGATTGCAATGGATCAATGTTTGCCATAATTGAAATTTGCTGGACAAAAATGCAGTGGAGTTCAACCTAAAATCTGCATAAAATATGTTGCTAAATTGTTCAATCATACGAATAAATAACATGATTTGCTTAATGGTAATAAAATTAGTGGTGGCGTCAGTGTTCATTGGAACTCAACTTTGGTAATTATCATTCTGCGTTAAATTGTTAATGAAAATTCTCAAAAATTTACGTTCAACAAACAGAATATGGTCAAAACCATGTTATGAATCTTCAAATTCATCAACAGATGGAACATGGTATAAAACTTCTCGGCGCTGTTTTGGAAGCAATTGATTGCATTCAAAAAAACAATGTATGTCTTGCTGGTGCAGTATATGCTTGGAAAGATATACTGAACATATTCTGAAGGCAAAGAATGATTTGCATCTGTTGAGAAAAAATACAACCAATTTGGACTACTGTATTTTCCCCTAAATATACAATTTCCAATGGAAGCAGGCCGTTTAATGGGTTAAAAATAAACATGCGTTTTGGTATTAAATTAAAAATTGCAGACAATACAATAAAAAAGATGTACAAATAGTCACCTGATGGGAATATGCAAAAAAATAGCTGACGGAATTGAGATTGACCCCTATAAGTGTTGTAACAAAGGCTGGCATAAAGCGCATTTTCAGTTCAATGGGTTTCGTCCATTCGGATTTAGTCACCGACTTTCTTTGGAAAAAGTAGCAAAATGTGCTTTTTGTTTTGAACAGAAAATGAATGCTGATAAGTGTATCAGAGTTGCAAGTTTGCTACAGTATGAGTATTCCGCAAAACTAGTACCTTGAGTAGTTTTGTCTTAAAGCAAAAAAACACTTTTGCCAACTCTTTTCATCCAAATCGCCAAATAGAAACAAGATAAACATATCTTTAGAAAAACAAGAGGTAGTGGGCCAGTAGTGTACAACTTTCCTATTAATATATAAGCTAAAATTGATAGAAAGTATGATGTGCCAATTCATGTGAAGATCACAAAAATTTTAACACCACAAATTCTATAATATTGGATCTTTTTGGCCTACACTGACGCTTGAGACCAGTGTAGACATACAAGCACTTTATAACCGTACCAAATACAAATGAACCCCGACTGATTCTTACTCATACTTATTCTCGTATACAAAAGTTCGTCTCCTATTATCTTGCAAACGAAAAGTATGCCAGATACTTTTCTATTCTAGTATAAGCCAACTCGATTAGAGATTAATAAAAAATTTTACAATTTGAGAGAAACATAAAAGAAGTCATTGTCCACAATGAATACAATTTAAATTGATTTTTATAATTAAACCAAAAATGAATGTGTGACATACCTCAATTTAATTCATTTAAACTACATAACAAACTGTATCTGAATGGGCCCTAAAGATTGAAATTATATCAATATTTGTATAAGTAAGGACATCAACATAGAGAACTCAACTAGAGATTGCTTACACTGTGCAATAGCTATAAATTTAGAAAGATAAAGTCTAGACACATCTTAAAAATCCCATCTACAAGCATATATAAAATAATATTTTTAAATGGGGTTTTAAAATTTCCAATGCAAAGTGAAAATTATCAAATAAATAATTTTTTTGCTAAGCCATTTTAATGTGAATAGTTACTTTGTCAGAAAAATTAAATTAATTTAAAAATACGCATTTAGATATTTTCAATATATTTCTTTGCTTTGTTTTTGTATTTTGAATGTTCTGAGTATTACAGTTTCGGTGTCATTCCTGATTTTCATTATGAGTTAAATATAACTGCATGTTAGTTTCATGAAATTTTGAATTGATAGTCCTGCGAAAAATGTATCAAAAATGTGATCCAACACACACATTAAAAAGCGGCTTTTTTAAATTTAACACACAGTAACAACGTGGAGATATTATATTTACAAAATACAAAATCTGCAAATGTGAAATATTATAATTTGATAGTCTGGTAAGATTTCACAGTCCAGAAAAACTGCCGAATTGTGCGAGAAGCAAAAAAGTAAGGCCATTTCACAGAACTCCAGTAAATTAAAAAGTTTAGAGATGAAATATAAAGCTTAAATAATTCCATGAAGGTAATAGTACAAAAAGTTGAACGCGATAAATGTATGCACACTGATATCATATCATGTAATATTTCTGAAATATCTTTGGAACAAATAAATATTCTAAATAGAAAATTTGTTTATTTTAAGACATTAAACATATCGATGCAACGATATGTTTTTACAAAAGTTGAAAAATGTTTACCTGGCAAATCAAATTCCTGAGATAAGAGCACTGTCAACCAGCGGAATGCAAAATATTGTGGTGGAATATTTTGAAGTTTCTAAAATAAAATTGAAATGTAGACAAAAATCGAGTCACCAATGTTTCATAATATAAAAATATATTGGTAGGCCTATATATTTCTCAATCATATCACACCCATAACATAAAAAATCTACCAGGGTCATTGAATAATCGCTAGTTTAATAAGTATGAGCTAAATAACCAGCAACACTCAAATTTCAACAGGAATAATAAATCTGAAAATTGCGAGGAACTGAAGATTTGAATAGTGTTTTATCAAAGAGAATTTCTCGAGAGTAAATAAATATTGATTAGCAAATAATATCGAAAGCATTGCTTTAAAAACATCGAAAGTAATCGAATAAAGATGTTTGAAAAATTATGCAACGAAATTGATAATACAAAACACAGAATATCATCAAGGATTACGTATTAAAAGTGTGAGTTTGCAAACATATCTACATAGTAAATTACATTTAGAGAATCAATGCCTTATTGATTCAACTTGATTTTCAACGTCTCTAAAGATTTGAAGCAGCGAATGCAAATGACTTTTGTGAAAGAACGATTTGAAAGTTATTTTTTAATAATCTTGGATTTTCACCATTTAACACAAGATTTCAATTTATAATCGATTTTGGGTTTAATTTTTAGCAAATTTTGTAGAATTGCGCTTTTTCAAACAGTTAGCTTCGAGTAACCATATATTTTTATAAAAAACAAGTGTATTATAAACACATACAAGAGCATGATGAACCTCTGGATCGAGCTCATGTAGCAATTCGAATAGAATATCCATTTGATGATCTAAAAAACGATCAAAACGTAATTCGCTAAGTTTAAAATACTAATTCCATTGAGGGATTTATCGAGACTCATTAAGAAATAATCCCGCATTTCTGACATCAAATGAGTAAAACAGAAAAAGGCATCAGCTTCTGCATGTCCTAAACATGTCATTATGGGTCATTTATATTTATACTCATGGTTACACGAATTGTATAATTCGCTTTAGAATGAAATGCGATTCGATGGATATGTTTATAAAACCTTTCATTCAACAACGTTACTGACCTTGATGTGAGACCAAAATAATAGAGACCAGGGACAATTCGATTATTAAATTAGAGTTGCTTAATGTATATATATATATATATATATATATACCAATATGCTTATAAACAAAATCGCAATACAACTGACGCACTACTACACACAATGAACTTCATATATACCATACTAAACACTAAGGAAATATCAGCAGTACGTATCGTCTTTTTTTATTACAGCAGCGCGTAAAACACCATTCTTCAAAACAAGTTTATATATAAAATCCAATGTTCATTCCACCTGGTTAGCTAATTGGGTAATTCAATACATGAAAGGTTGGGGCCAACAGGTGAAGCTTCGAAAGGGTGAGTACACACCATTTGTAAATGTCGTTGTCGGTGTACCTCAAGGAGGACCATTAAGTGGAACTTTATTCATAGAAGAAACAAATGATATCAGCTGTGAACAATTAAAAATTAATTGGAAATATTTAGATGTCTCAAAATATTCAGACGATATGGGCTAAATTGGTGGAATCTATTTAAATTGTGCAGAAGATAATTTTAACACCTATCAAGCAGCTATAGATAAATTGGTAGCGGAATCTGTATCCCGTAATTTACAAATAAATAATAATAAAACTTGCGAACTGGTAATAAAACATCCGAATATCACAGACAACTCTTTGAACAAATTTACGGAAGTTGATGCGATGTTAAATGTAGAAGAAAGAATAGAAAACGTAAAGACTTAAATATTTAGGACTACACATAAAAGAAAATTTGAGTTGGAAGCATCACGACAATTACATTTCAAAAGTAACATACTAAAGAATACGTTGTTTGAGCACTATAATTTCAAATGTTTATATCGAAAAGCAAATTTACATATCTAAAACATATATATGTCCAACCTATACATACGCGTCGGAGGTTTGGGTTTCATCAATTACAAGTAGACAACGTGAAATTCTAATTAAACCAATAAGGTTGTACAGTAAGATCACAAAAATCAATAAAAATATCCTTTTAGAAATTATTAACTCAAAGTTTGAAAAGCAATTCAAGTCTACGACAGAAAAGATAATCCAAGATAAAGAACATCCACTCCATGATGAATTCAACTGGTCTTTTGAGAAAACACGGAGCATTGTTAAACTCCCAAAGCAAAATACCACTTACTTCAAGAAGTCATACATATATGATGCAAGTAAATTATTAATTTATGGAAACTGCCCGCAGTTCCTATAGCATTTCATTATATGATATTGTCTCATTCTTCTTTACAACCAACGCTTAGCTGGGTGTACAGGAATTAAAGCGGACATACATACATACATACATACATACATACATATATATATATATATATATATATATATATANTATATATTACGATTATTAAAACTAAGATAAGTTGCACCAATGATGTTCTACATAGTGTAAATTTGATCTATCCAACATAAAGTAGCAACTTATGCTGTTGAGCCTACTGATTTGACGATTCAGATAGATTTACAGTCTCTTTATCAGTTGTAACAACATCGATGCAAAACAAACAGCATTTACGGCAAAACTATTTCGATTTAGTAAACTACTTATGGGTCGCTAGATAAGGCTGTTTAATTGAAATATATTAGCAAATACATTGTTGAATTTTCTAACAAATGCATTACCGACTTTGGACAATTCTTTTCAGAAAAATAAATCTGCTCCCATTTAGCTAATTAATTATCTAGAATCAATTCTACAATTACAACAGTAAAAGAAAAACGACACTAGAAGGCGTGATAAAACAAATAGCATGTTAATTTTTTTAAAATAAACAATATGTGCTAGGGCTTATCCGCTCTGAAACAGTGCTTTCATGAAAATCTAAACAAATTTATGAGTATAATTGGTACCAAACGATATACACACAATGAAAATGATATAGTGAAACCTCTTTTCACGAAGGATATTTGTCACTACAATTGTAAAAGAATGTTTAGCTGCAAGACATATAACGAAACGCTTGAAAACTATGTACAAAGGGATAAATACAGTAAACAAGTGCATAGAAACTTAATAGGCTTTCGTAAAGTCAGCCTGATGATCAAACCAATAATGTTCTATAATCTGGTATGGCAAAGAATCACTAAAAACGCGCATCAAAATGTCAACAAATATAATGTGCATTTAAGAAACTAAGAATTCACTGCTGTCAGATATTAAATTTTTCATTTTCAAAGAATAATTATAATTATTTAACTATATCTCATCTTCGTATGGAATGAATGATGACAAATGATGACTATAGTACATTTCAAAATACCGATTTGAAATTACAAGGAAATACACAAACTACTTCCAAAAAACTAAAAGTTACATGTCATCACCCAAAACATGACCTGTATACATAAAATGGCTAAAATTTATCCATAATATCTACAAATTTTAATGTTAAATATTTAGTTTAATCTAAAATTCACATTGCGAAAAGTTCGTTTACTTACTTCTTGATTCTATCAAAGGAGATGTAGCAAAGTTATAATATATTGGTCCAATAAGTTCGTTCATTCCCTAAAAGTAAACATCTTCGTAAATTTCCTTTCACAAATACTGATTTAGAATCATTTAGACATTGGTACACATTGGATTATATTAAAAAAGGGAAATATAATTTTATATGAATAGTTCAAAATCATAGCGACAAGTTTCTATCATCATAGCTCTTCTACACCAATTAAAGCAAAGCAGTGAAAAATATACACTACTCATACTACAAATAGTTGCTCCTGATATACACTATCTGTCAAGTTTCTCAGTTGATGGAACCATTCTCGGTAAAAGAGAATTATTTCTTTACAATTTGATTTAAGTATATCTAGATGTACAATGGTAAGATGATACATATTTTATGGAATAAATTATTTAATATCTACATATTTTCAATTATTTAATACGTTTCAATAAACGGGATAACAAAGATATAAAGATAACCAATTTCATTTTATAGACACATTAGTATGGGCTTATGAATATTAAGGATTGGTGTTAATTTCACAACTAACCAAATAGCACTATGGAACATAACACAATCGAATATAGTGCAATTCATGCACTACGTTCATTTTTAGCAGTACCAAAATCACTACACATGATGCATATGGCAAACTTAGCTTTATATAATATATTTATTGCTGAGTCATGCATTTTTTATGAAAATAACTTGTGTAATTTTTAATAATCTTGAAGAAAAGGCGCTCCAATTATTCGAAGTAAATAAATTTAAAATTTTTTTCGGCTTTTGTACAAATTTAAATAGTCGATTTGTTAATCGAAAAACTTTGAATGTAAGTACTCTGTGGTAATTATAGTGAGTGATGAATCTAGACTTCCATATCAGGCACTCGCCTACGCTTATAACGCAATTATTTGAATAGCATCAACCAAGGCCTACTTAAATGTTTATAGTAGGTCTTGACGCAATCCGCTACTATTGTTTTTAAAATTTTTCTTAAGCACGTCAGAGTATAATGAAGTAAGTTACAATTACTTTAAGGGAATGAAATCATGCAACTAGCCAATTTTCAATCAGTTTGTCGTTATTGTGATCTTTTGTACATAGTCTTTAATTTAATAATTTCGCATTATTATTTACTTGTTAGAAATGGTGGAAAGAAGTTCTCCTTATTCCATGTGTGAAGATTTTTATGAATAGCGGATTATGCTTCAAATTACAAAAGTTTACAATTATATTTGGATAGCAACAGAATTGAGTAAGTTACTAATCTGTGTATACTAAAGCAAAGATGTCGAAAGACAGTGATGGGTGATAAAATAGTATTTCTGTGAGTTAATATCTTATATTCATGACGAAATATTAATGCTCATTTTCAAAACAGTTTGTCGCAATTTCTATTTTAAAGGAAATGCGAATACTGCAGTATTATACAAAACTTAACTAATGCGAGGTTGATTATAAAATAAAAATATTTTAAATAAATTGGGAGGGATTTGTGGTCCATCAATATACAACAACTGAAAATTTATTCAATTTCAATGAAACAACAAGTCGAGGAAGTTCAAAGTCCCATTTAGTTTCATTTTCCTCATTATCCCCGGAATATCCTCTTCAGTAACACCAAACTCTCTTTTACAAATTTCAAGCTCTTCAAGCAAATGCAAGCAGCACTCAAATTTTAGATAATCCATAGGTTTTTTTCTGCATTTTTCTAAGACACTAACATCAATTCTTGCAGCAAGATTGAAAACAACTAAAAGAAAAATGTATATTCGCATACCTTAGAATAATGAATTTACTACTCTTTAATTTTGGAAGGTAAATTAGTTTTTAAATAAGAACTGCTGAAATAATTAAAACATCAAAAACATCATATTGAATAATTTTTATTAATGTTTGAAAAGGCTAAAAAAAAGGAAAATATCAGACATTGCTCCGAATATATTTACATAAAATAACTTTTTAGAACAATATATGTGAATATGGTAATTTGTTTAGCATTTCGCCATCGATCGCAGTAACTTATGTTCAATAATACATATGAAACAATTACCTGAATATATCCTTGGGCAGTATTCAATTTACAGTAAATGAAAAGTATGCGTTCAACTACTTGCCAGTGGGTTTCGCCTGTAATCACAACATCATTGTTTTTACAAGGAGTAGCAACCTAATAAAAGATTTACATATGTGCTATAAAAGCTAAAGATAAATTCACTAAACCGTAAAAGTTATCAATTATAAACGGGTGTCCATTAAGTCTGGACACAATAAAATTTCATAATTTCGCATCTATCTAAATAAGTGAACTTCTTTCCGGATAAAGTAAATTATATTTTTAAATTAAGCCTCCATAGCCACTGAGAACAATAAGTTTAAATCTTTCTTGAAGCATGGATGCAAAAAATATGAATAATTTTAAAGCCTACATTGAAAAATAGTTAATTTTTGGTCATAAGGGAAACTTATCTTGTAAACGGGAGTTAAAAAAAGTACTATTTAAAGATACTTAATACAATACATCCCGTATAAAAACAAAGTAAGTAATGCTCGGCTAGTTAAAGCTCCCTTCATACATTTAAGTGTTAAATCGTAATTCAAGTTAAAAACTAGTTAGTGAACAGTGATAAAATAAAATTGAATTTATTGGAGCAAAATAGTGGTGTTTACATCAATTTAACACTAACAACACGTCATCTACACAAAACCGAGTAAATACGTAAGTATTCACTAATTCTGCAAGAAAAACACTACGTTGTGTTTACTTGCACATTAGCAAATATTTTATTTGTCTAACAGTATCAATAAATTAAAAATACTGCCGTACTAAAAACTAGTTTATTGTCCCAACCAAACCAATCGAATCGTCATGTTTGTCTTGGATAAACGACTTAACCTATTCTAAATTACAGTGGGACGTGTTATATATATATATATATATATCTGCAAAAGAATTTTCTAAAGCATTTAGCGGGAATCGCACTTTTTCTCTCGCACAGTATTCAGTAGAACTTAAATATATTTACCATATATATATATATA
>CABFPE010000440.1:478706-489954 GCA_900660155.1 Hofstenia miamia
AGGAGTGCCTCAGGGTACAATCATTGGCCCACCGAACTTCAATGTTTGCTTCAACGACATGCAGTATGTATCTCCCTCAAATTCTGTTGAAGACTTCCGATTTGCTGACGATAACACGCCAATTAGGTGAACTGGATGAAGCTGAGAACGCCATTGACTATATTTTTAAATGGTGCAAGGAAAACAACTTCATTGTGAACGCTTCTAAGTCAAAAGAGCTCCTAATTAACTTCACGAACAAATCGCTTGACGCTATTCCTAGAATTAAGGACATACCATTGGTATCAGAGCTCAAATGCTTGGGAGTTACTTTTGACAGCAATTTGTCGTTCAGTCGCCACATCGAAACTATCACCAAGAAAGCTTCGCGTAATCTTTACTTGGTACTTAAACTGAAAAGGCAGGGATATGAGAAAACTGAGCTTCAACTTCTTTATAATTCCTTAGTTCTATCCGTGGTGACACATGGCATTGAAGGGTGGATCTCCACTTTATCAGATGAACCTTATCGATGCAGTGCAGAAGAAGTCAGTTAGGTGGGGCGTTATACCAAATTACACCCCAATCCAAAATATTGTCAAATCCAAGGACTTCAAAATTTATGAGTCCATTACGAAGAATAGTCGTCTTTTAGGTGACCTACTACCTGAAAGAACCGACGACGCCAAGGAGAATCTCAGACACCGACTGCCAAAATCGCGATCTCTATCGACTAAATTTGACCGCTTCTTTCCCAATAGGTACCTAAAAAATTATTGAGTTGTAAATGCTATCATGTTAAGATGTATTTCTTGAACATAATTAAGCTCTTTCTTCTTCTTCTTCAATAAAATGTATTAATGATACAACAACATTACCTAATATTTTTAAAATATATAATGGGGGATTTTCACTAAAATTTAAATATTTTTAGCTAAAAATCTTAAATTCTTAAAAAATAAAGCAACCATTAAAAAATATTTGCTAAATTTTGCAGAATTCACTGTATCTTTCGTGTTCAGATAATGTCACTACCTTTAGATTTTCCAGAAAAAATAAAATTTAGTGACTATATTTGGTCAGATTTGCATAATCGTATTTCGAAATGCCGTAAAATGAATATCCATTCTAATGGACCAAGCTTTATGAGATCTTGACAAATTTGGTCTCGGGTCTCAGTCTAGAATTTTATTTGTATATAGTATTAATTATTCTAATTTTTGTAATTTTTAAATTCCATTATCAAAAATACTACCTAAGACATGCAGTGCATTTTAAGGCTTTATGTGAACTCAGCAATATGACTGCATTCTTTATCAAAATTCAGTTATCTACAAACTGACATACATAACATTGACATCAACATAGCATATCAGCAAAATCAAATTGACATCAATCGTTTCTTAAGCAAATGCATTGTTAATATTCCATTTCCAGATGTTAACAAATTTGCAGCTCTAAGAGATAAAGGCTCATGTATTTCAACTCCAAAAATACCAGGATCAGCCATGAATGTAATCTAAAAGCTATAAAAAGACAATTAAATATTTTGTCTGCTCAATATGGATATTGATAGTAAATACTAAATATTAGATGAAAACATTAAGTTGATTTAATGAAATGAATATAAAATATAAATTTACATAAAAGCACATAGCATAATATAAATACAAAGTTATAAACTTTAATGTATTTCAGATCAAGTAATAACTTCAATTCATTTTAATCTCAAATTAGATAAGAAAAGAAACACTTTTATTATACTTCTGTGGTATGTCTTTGAAATTCCTAGATTGTTCACTATTTATAATTTATATATAAGGTTTAACATAACTGATAACTTCACATTTAATATAAATAGTTTAACATTTAGCCAGTTAACACTTAATTAAATTTAATAGGGCATTTGCATTTGAGCAGCACTAAAATTAAAAAATTAAAAATATATTTATAAATATGGATTTGGATTCCAAATTTTTGAATTGTAATTGTAAACTAAATCTGTATATATTACTAACTTCAAATTTCAATGGTTGTCATTTATCATTATCCAATCCAATGATTCCATTCATTATTATTTGAATTTGATGAATATTGATTCATAATCTAAATGAAATTTGACATAAGAGCTAACAGCAACATCATTTCAAAATATTTCCAGTTGCCAAAAAGTAGAATAACACTAATAAATTTATAATTTAAAAGCTTGAGATTGAGATAGAGATTGATTTTTGGAAAGATTCCAGATTGAGATTGGGATTGAATTTGAAAGTATTGACGCCCAAAGACAAGTACCAAATTTCTCAAAATGGATACTAAATAACTCAAAATGGATGCTGAATGTATAATTTGTAACAGATGTATATGGGACATATTTTAAAGAGACAATCATATTATTATTGTAAATGTTTTTATTTTTAATAGGCAATTAATTACCATATTCATGTTTAGTTACGAAATCTTTGAAATCCAATTTAAATTTTTTAAATTTGCCTTATATTTGAATATTGAGCTTCAGTCACAACCCCCAACAAATTTCAATTTTTAATTCTGTGTCTAAATGCCATATACATATGATTTCATAGCAATTGCTATTGGTTGAATGCTAAACAAGGTTTCTGTAGTTAATTTTCTTAGTATCTGTTTTGAGATTTTTGGAATTCATTTTGAGATATTCAGCATTCCTTTCAAGTACCAACCCCAAAGATTGAGATTGAGATTGAACTCACTGACTGAATTTGATGAGCATTAAAGTTGTTTTTAGGCTTAAATTCGTCAATGCATTATCTTACAGCTGTCAGAAATTATCTTACAACAGTCATAAATGTTAAACATGAGCTTAATTAAAAAATTGTTTAGGACACATCTAGTTAAAATAGCAATTATATGAGATAAGCATTAAATTAACATTTCACTTGCTTTCTACACATGTAATTTTCTAAATTTTTCAAAGATTTAACTTTAATCAATTACTTAAATTCCAAAAGCTATTTTATTATTTTTGCATATTTTACTATATACCATGTTGATAATGCTTTTTGATTGGCTAAAAGTGATTTCCATAGTTGCATCTTTTTCTGACTGTTCTAAGATATTTTCTGATGCCAGTAAGATAAGGCATTGCCAATTAAATTCCTAAAATATCATTTTTTGCAATGGCATATAGGCACAGATTTTTAACAGTGTGTCTTCCAAAATCATACAAAGTATTGATGCAAAAAAATTCAACACTAATAAATTTATTGAAATGAGCAGATATAGTGAAAGTATGTTTTTATGTTTATTGAGTTGAAAATAGTCCCTTAAAAAACTTTCTAATATTTGCTGTCCTATCAAAGTGCTGCCCCTTATGCAGCCTTTTTAATCAGTATCCACTTTGTGATATTTGATATTTGTTTTGAGAAATATGGTGCCATTTAGAGTACTGACTGTTGTTTATTAAGTTGTAATCTAGACTGATTGATAAAATATTATATTCAACTTCAAAGAAATTAGGCTAACTAACATTTAAAAGTTTATGTTATATAATTTTGGCTGAACCATCTAATAATGTTGTTCTGTATATCTCATTAATGCTTACTTTTAACAACCTTGGTTAAAAGGTTTTGGTATGTCTACATCAAGCTTCTGTATATCAGTTTTTAGATTAATGATGTTGAAAAACAGTACCAACCAAAATTCAGAGACCCAATTTTTATTTTAGCAACTATAAGCAACTATTTTCAACCATTTTGGCATTTTTTATGTAAAGTAACTATTTCAGTATTTTCATTATTTAATTAACTATTTGATCACTTTAATGGGATATTGTGCATTAGTGTCTGCATGCTTTGACTTTCAATTATCTACCTCACTTATGTCTCAGAACAGAGCTAAAAATATTAGCTCAAATGGCCAACTAAAAGGGAATTTTGTTTCATGTCAAGCTCAAGTTCACTGTGTTGCAGTTGTAGGGCTTTCAGCTTGAATCCTACTTTTCCTTTATTGTGAAAGTTGTATACATAATAGTTTTACATTAATGATATTATACATAATTTGAATAATAAAGTTTGCTTATATTAGTTCTAAAATCATTATGTTTAATCAATTTTGATTAAGAATTCAGTATAATCTATAAAGCCTGGAGTGAGAAAATTCTATATGTTTGTCCATTTCTTAACAAAATAGTATTTATCTGGCAAATCATACAATTAACAGTTGCATTTTTTGAAAAAAACAGATACATTACTTGATGGAATGAAATGAAATTTAAACATATTTTTTTTTGACAAGGATATAAAAATTTAATGGTTCAGCAGATTTCTTGAATAACTTTTGTTAAGCATATGATGTAGAATCACTGGGTTGAATCTAGAGAGGACTATGCCAGGGGACTTAATGTCAAAGCAGAAGTCACTTAGGTGAACTTAGCTAGAGCAACAGTGATTCTAACTAAGTAACAAGAGAATATGATTGAACTGAACTTTTTTCTCTATTTACAGATGCTTTGGTGTCTTATATACAATGTGTATTAAAAATATGTACAAACATACAAACAACTAGTCACTAGTAAACATGAAAAGCATATAAGCTGGCCCATACTAGAAAAAGTACCTGATGAGGCTACAATAATGGTAGATTTTGCAAAATTAAGAAAATTTGATTTTTGTGAAATTACTCCATTCTAAAAACATTCAGTCACTTAAATTAAAGTCTTCACAAATATTTAATAATGTTAGTTTAAGAACATTGAAATTGATATGGGATTGCTCACATATTATTTAATCAAGGAGGCAAGGGTACT
Source organism: Hofstenia miamia (assembly GCA_900660155.1). Taxonomy (NCBI): domain Eukaryota; kingdom Metazoa; phylum Xenacoelomorpha; order Acoela; family Hofsteniidae; genus Hofstenia; species Hofstenia miamia. The sequence goes on from CABFPE010000440.1 coordinate 483,469, forward strand.
TGAAAATGCTTATGCTTTACATTGAGGAAGGTGTAATCAGGTTGATGACATAAGAAATTCAAAAATCTAAGATCCTATTTGTATTAAAAACTTACTCTAACTATTTTAAGAAACTGAATTCATTTTTATCAAGTGAACCAAATGTTGACATTGATCAATGTAAATGGAAAAATTTGTTCTATTATCATATATTTTAAACATAGTCAAAAATAGTATTTTAGAATAGTTAGAGTATTAAAATAATATAAAAGGAGACAGTTTTTATTTACATTACACATAAATTACACCCTAAATCTATTAGCTTTTTCAAAGAGCATATGTGTTTCATGTTGGAAAATGATACATCTGTTTATCTATCTTTACTATATATTGATTCCCAGAATTCATTTTTTTAATTTTGAAAATTTGAAAATAAAGCCAGATCATTTTCATAAAACTGCAAAAAGAGTGTTCTGATATCATATTCATATATTAAAATATTCAGATTTTTCAAAAAGATTTTTTCTAATTCAAAAGACATTGAATGGAAAGTCTCATTATAGCAAATGATTACATAATCCATTGGGGGTTACTCAATGATCATTCTTGAGGGAAGGGATGCCCAAAACAGGAAAAATACTATTACATAATATGTGCAAGATTCTAATTATTATCTGTCATCATAACTACTATTAAAATGTAATTTATTTCTCATTGTTCCCATTTTTATTCATGGATTTTTAAGAACTGTTTTTCCATTTAATTAATATTATTTTTTGTGTAACTAAATTTATTATTTTATGACAGTATAAAAATGCAGACCAATTTTAAGAAATCACTAAAAATACTTTTTTATATGCATTCTTAAGAAAATATATGGGCAAATCAAATGCAAATTGCCCCAAAATATAGCAAACATTTCCTTTAATGAAAGGCAGCACTACAATGCATATTGCTTCATCATTCAGAAAGATTTCATGATGGTATAAAAATACATGCCAATTTAGAGCAATTGCTAAAAATATTTTGTATGGCATGTATTAAGATAGCACATGAAATCAATTTTCATACACCATCACCTGACAGAAATATTCTGTAGGAAGAAATATTTTGTGTAAAGGCTTAAGTTTGTAAAATTCTGAATACTTGAAAACCCTGGGGTACTATATTATGGTATAATGATGTATGAATACAATATCCTGAAGACCTGCTGCTATCCTTTGGATGATCAACCACTTGGTACTATAAGTACAAAATATAGGAAAAAAGAAAGAAATAATTGCTCCATCTTTCTCAGCACCATTTAACATTCACACAAATTAGAGATGAACCTACCAATTCACAAAATGTTCAAGAACTTCCAGAGTTAAAACCTGCCTGAAATTTTAAGACAAGGGCTGATAGTTAGCAAGTATATTGTAATTATTTATGTATGTGCAAATATAAGCTGTTTAATCTAAAAAATTGCACATGGTGATGTAAAGAGCTGATATTGTATAGCACCACTTTCAATCTATTATAAATATATTTCTAGCAAAACACAACTTTGATCTTTTCTCAATATGAATTCTTGCATAACTTTAGTCAGTTTTTCTTTTCAGTGAATTTAAATTGTGAAAATTTCAGTTTGCTTAGTTGGTTTATTCTGTATGATAGCTGAAGTATATAAAATTAAGCTGGTAGAATTTTATGAAATGTTATGTTTCTATTGCTATGGCATTTGACCTCACTAGCATTGAATAATGTATAAGTACACAAATAAAAATTAGTAGGATGAGAAATTTGTATTTGAATGTCTTTGCATCTTTCAAATACATTGTGAGACTCTCTTCCAATATTATTAAAATGCAAAGGTTCATGTTGCTATATCAAATTTCAAGTATGAATCCTATAGATTACACTTTCAGTATTATAAACAGCTTCTGTTAATATTATTAGTAAGTTCCATAAAGCTGAAGTAAAATTACCCTATCAAAAAGCAGAACAACTCAGTTTGTAGCAAAATTTATGAGAGGTTCCAGAAAATTAATTTAATTATTATTCTAATTACAATATTGTAAATTGCTCAAGCTAAAAATTTTTTTGAATTTTAAATTTTCATAAGAATTCCTCACAAACTAAGCAAAATTTTTCCTGTTTATAAGATAAAACAAGAAATTTGTTTATAGTTTTGGCTGGTATATGGTTGTTAACTTTTGGCCTTTCACGAAATTTAAATGCTGCTGCAGGCTGGTAAATTCATATAGGCATATATAGGCATGTGCACTAGTGATGTGTTGATAAGTGTATGAGTGATAGACTTGTTACATGACCCAAGATTTGTGAGCTTGGCTTGTATTAATTTTGAGTAAGTTTGGAGTGGCTCAGTTCACCACATAAAATCTTTCAATGTGCCTTGTTACAGCTTAATATTTTTTTAAAAATAATGCACTCTCAGAATTTTTTACATTTATAAATTAAGACTATAGAAAGGCATATTGAATGAAAAAATAAGAAAAAACTGCATAATCAAATTAACAAGCAGCAATATAAATAAAAGCTTTATTTGGTCATGTTATATATCAAATATTCTGAACAAGCTCGACTTGGCTTGGCTCATTAGAAGCTCAGCTTGTTGACAAGTCTGACAGGTGAGCATGTGCTTAATTGGGTACAGACAAGGACAAGTACTGGTAAGCTTTCTATTCTCCATTATTTGTACTTTAAATAAGTTTTTAATTCACTATCCATATTTAATAAATGTTGAATATATAAATATATATAGCAAATTTAAGCCCTGTACAAAGTTTTACCTAAGATTTTTATAATTTTTAAAAGAAGGCAAGGAACATTTCATTCTCAACCACAGAAAAAATTTTCTTGACAGCATGTGCGCCATTGAAAAAGATCTAGATTTAGGGCACATGCACACATATTTAACAAAGCGNCTTACTCTAACTATTTTAAGAAACTGAATTCATTTTTATCAAGTGAACCAAATGTTGACATTGATCAATGTAAATGGAAAAATTTGTTCTATTATCATATATTTTAAACATAGTCAAAAATAGTATTTTAGAATAGTTAGAGTATTAAAATAATATAAAAGGAGACAGTTTTTATTTACATTACACATAAATTACACCCTAAATCTATTAGCTTTTTCAAAGAGCATATGTGTTTCATGTTGGAAAATGATACATCTGTTTATCTATCTTTACTATATATTGATTCCCAGAATTCATTTTTTTAATTTTGAAAATTTGAAAATAAAGCCAGATCATTTTCATAAAACTGCAAAAAGAGTGTTCTGATATCATATTCATATATTAAAATATTCAGATTTTTCAAAAAGATTTTTTCTAATTCAAAAGACATTGAATGGAAAGTCTCATTATAGCAAATGATTACATAATCCATTGGGGGTTACTCAATGATCATTCTTGAGGGAAGGGATGCCCAAAACAGGAAAAATACTATTACATAATATGTGCAAGATTCTAATTATTATCTGTCATCATAACTACTATTAAAATGTAATTTATTTCTCATTGTTCCCATTTTTATTCATGGATTTTTAAGAACTGTTTTTCCATTTAATTAATATTATTTTTTGTGTAACTAAATTTATTATTTTATGACAGTATAAAAATGCAGACCAATTTTAAGAAATCACTAAAAATACTTTTTTATATGCATTCTTAAGAAAATATATGGGCAAATCAAATGCAAATTGCCCCAAAATATAGCAAACATTTCCTTTAATGAAAGGCAGCACTACAATGCATATTGCTTCATCATTCAGAAAGATTTCATGATGGTATAAAAATACATGCCAATTTAGAGCAATTGCTAAAAATATTTTGTATGGCATGTATTAAGATAGCACATGAAATCAATTTTCATACACCATCACCTGACAGAAATATTCTGTAGGAAGAAATATTTTGTGTAAAGGCTTAAGTTTGTAAAATTCTGAATACTTGAAAACCCTGGGGTACTATATTATGGTATAATGATGTATGAATACAATATCCTGAAGACCTGCTGCTATCCTTTGGATGATCAACCACTTGGTACTATAAGTACAAAATATAGGAAAAAAGAAAGAAATAATTGCTCCATCTTTCTCAGCACCATTTAACATTCACACAAATTAGAGATGAACCTACCAATTCACAAAATGTTCAAGAACTTCCAGAGTTAAAACCTGCCTGAAATTTTAAGACAAGGGCTGATAGTTAGCAAGTATATTGTAATTATTTATGTATGTGCAAATATAAGCTGTTTAATCTAAAAAATTGCACATGGTGATGTAAAGAGCTGATATTGTATAGCACCACTTTCAATCTATTATAAATATATTTCTAGCAAAACACAACTTTGATCTTTTCTCAATATGAATTCTTGCATAACTTTAGTCAGTTTTTCTTTTCAGTGAATTTAAATTGTGAAAATTTCAGTTTGCTTAGTTGGTTTATTCTGTATGATAGCTGAAGTATATAAAATTAAGCTGGTAGAATTTTATGAAATGTTATGTTTCTATTGCTATGGCATTTGACCTCACTAGCATTGAATAATGTATAAGTACACAAATAAAAATTAGTAGGATGAGAAATTTGTATTTGAATGTCTTTGCATCTTTCAAATACATTGTGAGACTCTCTTCCAATATTATTAAAATGCAAAGGTTCATGTTGCTATATCAAATTTCAAGTATGAATCCTATAGATTACACTTTCAGTATTATAAACAGCTTCTGTTAATATTATTAGTAAGTTCCATAAAGCTGAAGTAAAATTACCCTATCAAAAAGCAGAACAACTCAGTTTGTAGCAAAATTTATGAGAGGTTCCAGAAAATTAATTTAATTATTATTCTAATTACAATATTGTAAATTGCTCAAGCTAAAAATTTTTTTGAATTTTAAATTTTCATAAGAATTCCTCACAAACTAAGCAAAATTTTTCCTGTTTATAAGATAAAACAAGAAATTTGTTTATAGTTTTGGCTGGTATATGGTTGTTAACTTTTGGCCTTTCACGAAATTTAAATGCTGCTGCAGGCTGGTAAATTCATATAGGCATATATAGGCATGTGCACTAGTGATGTGTTGATAAGTGTATGAGTGATAGACTTGTTACATGACCCAAGATTTGTGAGCTTGGCTTGTATTAATTTTGAGTAAGTTTGGAGTGGCTCAGTTCACCACATAAAATCTTTCAATGTGCCTTGTTACAGCTTAATATTTTTTTAAAAATAATGCACTCTCAGAATTTTTTACATTTATAAATTAAGACTATAGAAAGGCATATTGAATGAAAAAATAAGAAAAAACTGCATAATCAAATTAACAAGCAGCAATATAAATAAAAGCTTTATTTGGTCATGTTATATATCAAATATTCTGAACAAGCTCGACTTGGCTTGGCTCATTAGAAGCTCAGCTTGTTGACAAGTCTGACAGGTGAGCATGTGCTTAATTGGGTACAGACAAGGACAAGTACTGGTAAGCTTTCTATTCTCCATTATTTGTACTTTAAATAAGTTTTTAATTCACTATCCATATTTAATAAATGTTGAATATATAAATATATATAGCAAATTTAAGCCCTGTACAAAGTTTTACCTAAGATTTTTATAATTTTTAAAAGAAGGCAAGGAACATTTCATTCTCAACCACAGAAAAAATTTTCTTGACAGCATGTGCGCCATTGAAAAAGATCTAGATTTAGGGCACATGCACACATATTTAACAAAGCGATCTATATGTGTACTATTATCATTTTACCTATATAGAGGAAAAAAGGTATATTATACACTGATTAAAAATTTTAGAACAAGCCAGGTACCATGAGCATGAAAGGTGCACTCATTTCCAACTCTGGTAAGCATACATTACATCCTTTTTCCCTGCACTTAATGCAGTGGTAGAGACAAAATGTATCTAACATTTCTTTATGTAGAAGACATTATTTCTATCATGTACAGCATAAAAATTTGAAAGGTAGTCGTCTTGCTAAATGTACAGTTGAATGTCAAATTGCAAATGTTGTGCAGAAGCTGATTTTTAATTAATTATAAATATTCACACTTTGCTTATTGCATAGTTTTTACAGATTTGCAAATTCAATGTCCATATTTTGTTTTTTTTCAGGGAAGGCCTAAATTAATTGCAATTATTTTCTGTTTTAATGTTACTCAAAACTACAAATAGCTAGAATTGATGGTACAATGCCTCAAAATATGCAGATGTTAATGAAAAATAAATTGATTTTTCTGGAGGAAGGTTTAATATTTCAGTGCAATTCCCAAGAATTTGATATCACTATGACGTTTTTTTTTGAAGAAAATGGTGTTCAATTCATGCCAGATTAGGTAGTTATTCATCTGACATGAATATCAAAAATAATAAGCGACATATACCGGTATATTATAGTGAAAAAAATGTTGACCAAAAAGGCACGGTCGAGTTCAATCATAAAATGATTACAAGTTACATACATATATATATATATATATATATAT
>CABFPE010000440.1:509928-529519 GCA_900660155.1 Hofstenia miamia
TAATCGAACTTAGCGCTCTCTTGAGTACACCCCTGGCTTGTGGCTTCACCGATTATCCAAATCGAAATGCAATGTTTTGGCAAAAAATTTTTTGAAAGAGATTTGAAAATTATAAATATGGAAATCTACGTCCTCAGCATGAAATTTGAATATTCACCGGTGCATTAGCAGCACACATTCATCAGAATTACTAATATAAGTTTAATGTATTATTAATTTTAAATGATTTGAACATTTAGGATCGAATCGATATAGAAAAGAATAGACAAGCGCATATGAATTTATAATTTATAGTGCCAACGTTATTTTGTGTTATAAATTTAGCACGGGGATTTGGATAAATTCTCGTGGATTATCTACACCTTCGGCTTTCGAATTTGCTTCAATAAAATTTATGTTTAATAGCGGATGTTTAAAACTGTTGGCTTGTTTCGGAACTGGCTAAACTATGATGTAAACATTTAATTACAACTGTTAACGTGGGATGTACATATTTATTTTATATAATTTTATCCCAAGCATAATGAGAAAGTTTTTGGGTTATAAATTTTGTAAGTTTATTATATATTTTCTCACTGACCTAATCATAAAGATCCGAAGCCCATACTTAGCAAAATTTTCTAAAACCAGGATTAACGTTATAATTTTGTTTTGTAAACCGATAAAATCTTTATTCTTGATTCAAAATTTGTCAGATTCTTTTGCTCAGAAACTTAGTCTCCATACTATGTCCTTGCGTAGGTGTTCATTAAGAATTTTTTAATCTCTATTCTCTCAGAAGTTTCAAAAATATTGACATTCAAAAATCCCATTATCTCCACAAAAATTAAGGGTTCCACTTAGCTAATACATTATAGATTAAGAATTATGGGAGAACCAAAAGATTTTTCCCTCTTGAGCTCCACATGTATGAAGTGTTATGATTTTTTGGTGGAAAGACGAAACATAGTGATTGTGAGATTGGAGTCACTAGTTAGTTCGATTGAATTGTTAATATTTATGAATGACTGATAATTTCTCTTGTGCAGTCGAGACAGTTTTAAAAGTGCAATTTGCCTGTAATTATTGCAATTTATCATTACATTTAATCTAAACTTCGGCATTGGTGCATAATAATTTTCGGTGTTTTCTAGATTAGCATGGGAAGACGGAAGATTCAAATATCGCGCATTGCAGAAGACAGAAATCGCCAGGTATCATTAACAAGTATTAACATTAATTTATAGTCGTGACTTCTGCTCAAATGTCATTTATAATGTCCATAAATTATTCCGCACTTTTACCTGGTTAACGCTTCGTTTCTTTGACATTTCCTCCTTACATACAACGTGAAAAAATATCCCACAATTAAGGTTCAATTTATTAAATTAGAATATATCTAGTCCTTTGTTTACAGTATTGTTTACTGGTATTACTTTTACTTTGTTTTAATTTATCTAATCTACACATTTGAATTTTCTAATATTGAGAAATGAGCTAATTTCTTTATATATAAATATTAAATTTTACTATAAAGAAGAATTAGATCACGTCTAGTGCTACTTTATGAACTAGCGTTATAATTAGATTAAATTCATTTATTTTTAATTAACTATAACAATGTGTTATTAATATTACGCGTTGAATATTTTCATTATTAAAATTACCAATTGTAAATTAAACTATTATTATTATTATTATTATTATTATTATTATTATTATTATTATTATTATTATTATTATTATTATTATTATTACTATTATTATTATTATCATCATCATTATAGTCCCAATAATAATTATTATTACCTATTTGCCATAATTTGTGTGTTATATTTACAATGCATTCATTTTTAAGACTTATCATTAATTAAAATAAATTTTTATTAATACATGTAGATTGTAAAGAGTCCGTCGGACAATTGAGTTTTGACCCTTCCTCGTAATAGTACTAGAAATTTACATGAAAATTGAGAAGAATCAAATGTGAACATGGACTTGAATTAAAGTTATTTATGTATATGTTGGCGTATGATTAAAAACAATTAATAACAATTAAAGTACATTTAAAATGTGGAATTTGACATCATTATTTAAATGAATTTTCTTTTTAAATTTGTATTTTTGAAAGAGGTATTGTATGCTTCTTATAGTTAGTGAATTTTAAATTTCGAAATCGTTCAACCCTGACTAGTACAATTTAGTCGCGTACTTATTTAAAAGCAGAACGCAATTCTACTGCACGCTCTACCTAGTGAGATATGAAAAATTCATTTCAAAATCATTACAAAATGTAAAGCTAAAACTTGTCGGAATAAAAGGTTTATGTAATTCTAAGAATGACAGTCCATGAGCATTGAGAATGTGTTTCTTTTTAAATAGCCTCTCGATCAGCGGGTCACTATCTTTTAAATGTAATGGCAACTTTTTATTTTTTAAATTTATTTTGCAATGGAGTTTGACTAATACAAGAACTTAAAACATCTGTAGTTGTTTGTTTTATCGCACAATATAAATATAAACTTTTTTAAATATATAATTAATGGGTAGCTAAATTATTTAGGAAACAGAAAACAATGGATATAATTCTATTCCATAAGCAAATCTGCAGTCATTTGATAGTTATAATGTTACTAATGCTAATTATCAACAACTTATCCAATTGAGTTTCATGGCTGAACAATATGAGCATTCAAGCCTGTTATACAAAGAATTTCAATTTACAGGTGTTAGAGTAATAGACACATATGATTTAACAGGCTAGTCTACTATTAACCAAATGTAAATTTAAATTCCATCAATGAGGCATCAACGATGATTAACAAATGAAAAAATTATACGAAAACGAGACATTAATGTATTGTTAAAAAAGCGAAAAAACAATGTTAAGAATCAGTTAGCTTTGAAATGTCAAACAATTTTATATAAGTTGGTTTCTTAGTTTCGATTGCAGATACATTATAATCAAAGGGTGCAAACAATACCGTTTTCGGAAAGTATATTGAAGCGGACCTTTTGAGTTTTGTGCGTAAAGTGGTGGAGAATGTAAATTATTAATGCTTTGTCATATATTATTCAGAAAGTGATAATTTAATTTGCTGTTTCAATTTGTCTTTTATTAATTATACTGGCTACAAATTCCATTTTGCACTTAACTAAAAATTAATAAAAAGCAAATGAACCACTCATGCAAAATTACAAATAGCATTTCTTTTCCGAATATTGTGTAACCCAGTGGGGAGTGATGGGTTTTGTGATAATTACTATTGTGTGTCACCTTCATACTCCACTAGGTGTCTTCAAAAACTTCTTAAATAAATTATTTCACAGCCAATTAAAATAAACAAAAAATTCCATAAAGAATATCTAAAATTGAATTTTCAGTACTATTCCAGGCCAACAAGGCCAACTTTATAATTGGGCTTCTCTGTCATTTATTTGTAGTGAAGAAATGACACACAAGCGTTCTTATATATTTTATTAGCAATTACCATGCATTAAACTTATGTAGAGTGACTGTGCAAAAGCAGAATTGTGTGAAAATTTCCTAACAAAAAATAATGAAAATTCTGCGTCATTTATTTTATCATATACTTTCAACCATTTGGAAAGTACGTAAAATTTTATTTACTTAGTATCAGAACACCGGTTAAAAATCCATTTTCAAGAGCTTGAATTGTGTTTTTTGGTATGGAGGATTAATATCTCTTAGATTTTTAACATTTATTTTTTTGATGTTGAATTAAAACGGTTGCAGGTTCATTAAAAAAATAGTTTGACATGAGCAAGAGAAACAAGAGCATGCTAAGGGTCTACTTCCATTAACGCTAACCACAATTCAAGGAATTGTAAGCACGAAAAATAAAAGTTTACTAACCAATCGCTTTTCTTTCTAGTAGAATGCCACGGCACATAACATGTTGGGACAATTAGTCATTTTTGATAAAAATTTTTCAATTTGTTTAAAAATTTTTATAAACATGGTGCTAGTTGTAGAAGAACTTTACGCTGTGAGACCATATGTGATTATGGGATAGGTGAGTCGGGTTAACTGGAACTAAATCATTGATTTCTGGTTCCGAGCAACATCACATTGTTTTACCCATTAGAGAAAAGGAGTTGCATGTTTAGGATTAGATGCCCCGAAGACTTTCTCACACATTTTGACCCAGTGAATTTGTAATATCACCAAAAAACTAATAAGTCATTACCAATAACTCTTTGTACTTGATGACTAGAGATAACGATGAATTACAATTGTTGATGAAAAGTCAAGTACCAAGACAAAGAGAATGAGAAATTTAGAAGAAGAGTAAGTGAAGTGTGAGTGGATAGTTTAGTAGAGTATTCAATCGGACATTCTAAAACAAATCTGTGAAAGAACTGATGAATAAGTTTGTCGATTGAATATAACTTCAAGTTAGATATTGTGAATTGTTGTGTACTTCAATCAGTTTGAAACAATAATTAATTTGACTGTTTTCCTCTCAGTTCTCAGTTTGCTAAGCTCATTAAAAATATATCTCGCTTCCGTCTTCTACAGTCGATTTCCAAGTCGATTAATGGGTTTCCTTCATTGCTATATATTCTACTTTGCATAGTTAAATCATATTATTTCTCCCATCTATTTTTCACAAAAGTTTCATTGGGAACTTTTAAAATAACGTGAAAATTATGCTGGAAATATTCCTTGAAATTTATAACAGTTAACAGTTCTACTAGATTTACTGATATTTAAGTTAAAAATCCGTGTGTGAATGGCACAGGGTCTTTTAAAAAACTTGTATGCTTTATAAAAACACTAATGCTAGTAATATGGTCCAACAATTATATGCAGTCATTGCTTAAAGATAGCTTAAAATTCGTAAGAAAATCACTAAGCATCCATTACCAAATGATAAATTTCAACTTTTTGAACCAATATTTATTAAACTACATTCCTTAAGCGAATGTGAAATCCTTTTCTTAAGACAGGCTTTGTAATTGAGCTTTTGTTTCCAAACGTTTTATGCTTTGTAATGTAAAATTTTAATGAGCTATATTCATATATTCTTACATCCAGTATACCCTAACAGATGCATTAACTATCCTAATTTATTTCTAATACAATTGTTTATGGCTGATTATTTAATTATGTCATAGCATAAAAACTGAATCATGTTAATATTTTACTGTATATATTGGATATATGCAATCTATACATATTTTCTATTTCACGAAATTTAAAATATATGCAAATACAAAACTTTGTTTTAAAAATAATATTGCTTTGAAATACAAAATATTTCAACGAGATTGCTGCATTGACAAAAAAATTTATAACATGACACATTTGCACAGTCAGCCACACATCAACTGCATTTTGTTTTAAATAATAGTTTTTGTTTACAACTGCAAATTTCTACATCGTTGTTTGCAGAATTTTTTTCTAATTATTTGGTCTCTTAGCTACACTTTTGAAAGAGGCCATAAATAAAGATTGCCTTTGTAAGAAATTAGTTGTCGTAATTTTTCGTGTTTATTTGACAGGTAAATTCACTTCGTACAATGACATTTAGAAAAAAATATTCTATACATAATGTATTTATTTGTAAATCAATCCAGAAACTTATAACTGTGTTTCTGTTAAAAATAACTGAAACTACATAGTGAGAGGTGACACATTAAAATGCGTAATTTGTAAGTTAATAATTTGTAAGTTTCCATAGACAAAGATAACTTGTCTGTTGAGTACTGGATAAAAACTCTTTTTACTGAAACAGAAATCCTTGACAGACTTATCAATTGAAAATAATTTTTACCTTGAAAGTTCGATGCTTTCTTGTTAGATATAGCTGCACAGACGTGTTTAGATGTAACATGCTTAAAAACAGAAAAAATATCCACAGATTACATGAAGCATGTGCAATTAAAAAAATGCGGTATTTGAAAATTTTGTTTTGCTTGGATGAATAAAAACAGGAACCAAATCTAGTGTTTTCACAAAAAAATTCTAAAATTTTGAATGGTGCTGAAGAAATAATAAACGTGCGCTACGTTTTGTAAATTTATTACGATTTATTTATTGCTGGGGTGATTTGTCCAATTATTGATGGATATGTTTTCTTTTCCAGACAGGCGCCGTTTGCCACAAGGGTCTCTCTCAATGGGAAGTTCGCCTCCCTTGAGATTGACAGGTTAAGTTGTAATGTATAATTAATGCATGTTTAAATTATCCATCTCATTTAGTGAAATTTGCATTTATATATAATAATCAATAGTATGTTTTATTAATCATGACTTAAAACAATATCGGAAAATACCTTAAAAGCATTTTACAAAATGCGTATGCAAACAAGTATTAATTAAAAATTATGTCATTATATTACATTCAAAAAGATCCATTTCGGTTTTTAAGAAATAGGTTGTTAAACCTTTCGTGTAATTTACTTTTGCGCCATTCATAACTATATTCAATTTGTCAATATTCCCTTTTAATAGGCGCATGTTTCTGTAGGAAATTAATTCTATCTGGACAGCCTCATGTTTTCTCAGAGTTGGGATAAGTTGTAGAATATTAATCGTAATTGGTGATGTATTCTCTATTGATTCGGTTATGCCTTCTGACGTTTAATTAAGTTTTAATTTATTTTCTTTTACTGTATTATTGTTTTTTGATATTATCCCTTTATTAAATTAATTTTTATAATTAGATTTGTTATATTAATTTTTAACTTCGATAATTAAATTTATCAGTATGAAATATCAATGTTGACATAACTTTACGATAACTGTCGAATTCAAAGCGGCATATATTATTTTCAGCCTAGTTGGATCTCCGAATGCCTTCTACTGTTAAATTAATTATTTATCGTTAGCGGCATTATTTGATGCATTTTCTTCATTTTCCACAATTTGTCTAATCCATGATTTGTTTTCCAACGTCCACTGCAATACAGTTTATCATTGAATTGGTTGATGATCTAACTACAGATTCATGAATATGCTCGAAATCATGCGCTGCAATAAATTTAGGTTGGATCCGATTTGAAAACTGGTCAGATCGAATGGTAGGTGGGCTAATGGGTTGATTCACACGTCAGGAATTTATGTGCCAATTTGAATTTTCAATTGTAAATGGGTCAGTTGTGACCATGTGTAAAATAAGTCGACATATATGCTAAGCTCTGCGCTAGAAATGGTTACAATTGATTTAAAACAGAATAAAAAATGATATTTTCAATACCCAAACTTGTAGAAACAACTTTTTTCCAACTCAGAAGTCTTTGAATTTTGCAATCACTACCATAAATCTATGTCTAAATTTTTTTATTAAATCACATTTTGTTATTATTTAAAAAAACTTATCATAACAGTAAATAATGAATTGAAAATTACTGTTTAACAGTTAGGTTACAGCTTAAGTTCGAAAAATTAGAGGGGCAGTGCAGATAAAACTACTGCAGTTATTGTTTTGGGTTGGTTTTAGAGCTTTATTAAATTTTCAAAGTTTTTAAATTTACAAAACCTGTAGACACATAAAGAATGATTAGCATATGTACACTTTATTCCTTACGGTTTTTCATTTCATTTAGAGAATTTGAGAGCAGAACTTTGTCACCATCATCATCATTTAATTTCTGCAAACAAAATTTTCTTATCCCAGTGGTGCATTTTTAAGCAGTGACAGCTACATTAATTTCATTAAGAATTAGTCGACATGTTTTCAATACAAGTGGTTGCATTGAAAAATTACAAAGCAAATTATTTTGATTACTAAATATACTTCACTTACATGTATTGCACTTGAGCCCAGCAGCTAAGTGCAATTTCCTAATATTTTTCTAATAGATCTGCAGTAAATTGTTCATTAAATTTTTATGATAACGCTGTAGCGAGTTCCATTATATAATAATAAAATATTGATTGGTAAACCAGTAGGGTCACCATAATTTTAGAAATTCTAGAAAAGTTGTTAAAACTTATGACGTACTTTATAAAAGAAAATCTGCTAAATATTTTAAATTTTTGGTGAAAATACTCACCTACTTTTTAGTGAGACAATTGATCAAATATTTTTAACTTGACATTTTTTTATGTTTGTAATACTTTCATTAGCCAATTAGATAAGATTTTAAATATCGCTTGCATTCCAGTTCGGAGTTTGTAATTAGGTGTAAATAAAGGTATTAAATTACAACTCTATATTAAGATAAATTGACCTCAATTAGGCGTATTTGTATTTAAAAAAAACAAAAAATTAAAGTTATTTCTGCTAGCGTCATTGTAAGCGTTCCTCGTTAATATTGCTTCCCCGCACTATTGACCGCTTTGTCTAGTTAAGTTTTGATCGATCGAATTTCCAAAATCCTCGTACTGGTATTCAATCAATCAAATCATTTTAATTTTCTTCCACTTTGATTAACTATTTTTTATGTTTATTATTTTACGTAAAATAGACTGCTGGGAACCACGATGCAAATTAAGTCTTGTAGTTAGAGACGAGAGTACGTCGCCATTTTTAACATTAATAAACTTTTCTGTAAAGTCTGCTAAAATTGTTTTAATCTTTCCGCACAGAGAGCATCAATATAAACCAACATGATAGCACTGTTTGTAAACACAACTTTTCAAGATCACCGAGTGCAAGAGGCCAGCCAAAATGATTCCATTCTGTTCTTTCGCTTTGCGAATAGATTTTATTAATATCTTTGTTTTGTTTTAATATACATGTTTTCGCTCAGTTTCACCCGCTGAGTTATTCCCTATAATTTGGTAATTTAGCTACACCTGCCGCCAAAATGCATAACACCCGCAGTTTTTCATCATTTTTTACTGCTTAGGTGAGGTAAATCTCAAACAATTCTCAAACATGTCTCATTTATTTTAAAAATACAAGTTTGTCCAAAAATGTATTAAATTGTAAGAATATATTTTTTATCAAAGTCATTATTTCACGCATTTTTAACAAATGCAGATGGTATCAAAAGTTGCTCAATTTTATAGTTAGTAAAGTATGAACGATTAAACGTTTTCGGCAACTCCCCCATTCTGAAATTAAATTTTGTTAAGAATCATTTAGCATTTAGTATTATTATGCATGTTTAATCAATCATAAACAGGAAAACTACATTAAAAGATTTTATTCGGTTTTAAAAACTAGCTCTTTCAAAGACTTTTTAATAAATTTCCAATTAAGTGCACAACTCAAAATTACTTCCCCGTTTTCTATAACAAGCTGTTGACGAGCACTTCTAGCATAAAAATACTATAATCCTTTGGCAATTTGATCTTCGACTTATGAGTATGGCATACCCTTTCTTGGGACTTGTTAGAATTCACAGGATTTAAGTCAGACTCAATTTTTGAGCATTTGAAAAATATCCCACTGCTGCTATAACATGTTCCCAAACATTAGTTGCATAGTGGGATGGACAATAATACTATTGATTAAATTTTAAAAACTATGCTACAGACCTAGTGTAAAAAATTGTTTCTCAATGTGGCCATTGCAAAACTACATAAAACCATGTTTTTTGACGTATGATACCACTCCAATTTTTTCTAGAGCTGCACTAATATCTTTGACAATTTGTATTTGAGGAACTTGAATACTATTATGTTTCTCTAAAATTCAAAAATTGAAGCAAAATTTTTTATGATACAAAAGAATGAACTGGTAGTTTCATATGCTAAGTGTATTTTAATACCAGTTTTAAATTTTTACTTCTGAAAGGTAAAGTAAAATTTGAAAAAGTAAAAAACGCTTGCTGGTGAATTAAATATAGTATACATTCTGTGCAGTTTAAGGTATCACCAGATTTTCTAACACCGGCTCCTAAGGTATAATAAATTGAAAATGTGCAAACACATAATAGAAAAATGAAATAAAATAGTTGATCTATGCTAGTTTTAGTGATCACGTAAAGTGCAGTGTTTACAGAATGCAAGTATATTTTAGAAATCTTAAGACTGAATATGTGTGTAATTAACCCCCATCCTTAAGTATAGTCCTAAAATCAAATCAATTTATAAACAATTTCATTTGTAGCAGGAAGTGGTTCAATAATATTAACTTGTAAGATCTGTTTGTCATTTATTTCAATTCGAATATAATTATGGTGTGGAACAAAAATTTTTCCTACCATTAAATTTTTCCAGAGAATTTATCCTCTGTTTTTTCATAGCTAAGTGATTGTTGAAAGAGTCAATTTGAAAATTTCAGAGAATATACGGTAGCTTACTGTTCGTTAGAATACAAGGTATTGGATATACAAACAATTACGCATAGTGATCCACTTGATAAAATGGGTTAAGAAACTTATTGAGGAATCCTTAGAAAAAAAGATCGTTATTTCCGTGTTTATACTATTTTTTTTTCGTAGTCCTGACGCTTTTCAAGGATTCGACTAGTTGATTTCGTCGGCAAGATAATAGCGATTTATGAATCAATGGTGAAAATTGGTTTTTTAGTTATGTTAATTAAAAATAAATATTTTTGGTGAAGGTTGCTTTGGCATGGCATTCCATACAAGAAAACTGATTGCTTAAAGGTAAGCGGAAATTAATTCTTGAATTCGTCAAAATTACGATATTTCATATTTATAACAGTGGTTCTACCAAAATGAAATGATGGCCTAAAAATACATTTTATCTTCATCGAAAATCCAGAAATCCATGTATATACATGGAATTGCTATATATATATATATATATATATATATATATATATATAGCATATATATATATATACATGTATATATTAGGAGTAGTACTATTTTGTAATCATGTATTTGCATAGTATCATGGTACCCTTTTTTGATATAATGAAAAATAATTCTCCCACTAAACTTAAGACAGTACAAATAGTAATATATATATTTTCAATTTTTGTAATAGACTGTATGCAACAATTTTCATAACATAAATTCAAATATTTGGCAATGACATTAAATATCAATAATTTATTGTAGGTTTCTAGTTTTAGTTGTGAAAGCATTTAATTCTTCAAATGATTATTGAAATATATGTATATTATACACAGTTGAAACATTAAAATATTTTTTGTAATAAAATTACAAATTTAAGATTTGGAATTTTATCAGGCTTCTTGTAATGAAGGAAAGACTGAAAATTTTTCGTGCAAACAGAAGATTTCCTTTTTGAATATATTAGTACCAGCCAAATTAATAAAAAAAATACAAACTATTGGACTATTTATGTCAATACATTATATGTTTTAGCTTGACTTTAACGTCAAAAAATTTTTAAACTCACAGTCTATAAATATGGCTCTCCAAATGAATGCTCAAGGAAGCCTCATATGTGCTATCACACCTAAAACTACCAATAAATTAGTAATGATGTCATTCCCAAATACATACAGTTTATTATCAAAATTGGAAATTTATACATTATTATTTTTATTATTTTGACCATGGTGAGGAAGCTTTTTTGCATTTTATTAAAAAGGGTAAAATTTTCATTTTATAGAAGAAAACTTCTTGCCACGGTGCTATATAAATATAAGGCTACAAAAAAGAAAAGGACTTGCACTCCCTAGAAAAATTACAAAATGAAACATTGTTTCATAAAAAGCATTTTTGTAGGAAATGTAAATGGTTAAGATAATCGAAATTTCTATTGAAAATTAGCAAAAAAAGTTTGGTAATAAAATTGAAACGATTTGTCAATGTTAAAAATAAATTCAACTTTCATTGATATATCGCCTAAGAATGACAGTGAAGGAAAGCCTAAGCATGTGTAAGAGTGCCAAAGCTGAAATTTGTTTAGTTATTTAAGTTAAAATTTGTTCTAACAAGCTGTAAAAATAATTTTTGGGCATATTGACAAAAATTACAATATTTTTTACTCTCGTATTTAGGATCAAAACATATACAATGAACTGAAAATATAGACAAATTTAGCATACGGGTTAATTCAAGCGTTTGAAAGGTATTATCAGAAAAATTTTAAACGGCCCAAACTAGAATATAATGCTAAGTTCATAACTGTGTAATAAAAAATTTGCGAATTTTTCTTGTTTAGGAGGGACTCGAGCCCCTTTGACTCCTCTTTATCCTCCACTGATTCTATGTGTAATCTATGACAAAGTAGGTCTTGAATTTCCTCACAAAGATGCGAATTAGTATGCACAACATATTAATTTTCAATTTGCTTCATTCTTACTATTCATTTATTTCAATATTATAGGGTGTATTCTTGAATGTATTACATTTAAAAATCCAAAAGCCCTTAATAATGTTCAAGCTACCAATGCTCCATGTAATAATATTATATTTTCTAGAAAGGGCTAAGTAATTAGACTATTCTAAAATTGTCCTAGCTAAGGTTACCTAAATATAGTGCTGCTTAAATATGAAATTTGTTGAATTTTAAAGCCACCTACGATTTAAAATACACGCTGCTGAAAATCAGTTCTCTTACAATATGCCTTTTATCAACATAATAGTCTTTGTTTTTATTCATAATTCTATTATACTGCAATAAAAAGCAGTTATTTATAAACAAGTAATTATGTTTATATCCATTTTAGTAAGTAACAATGTATGGAAGTATTTTGTAAGGATGTTATCATAGTGCATTGTATTGTCTTTAATTTCTTCAATGATCTATTTAAAGCAGGAAAACTATTGACTAACATTTGTCTTTCCTTGAAATTTGAAAGATGTCTTAATGTCTCTATCTAAATATACATTTTTGGTTGTTCTCAATAGGTCAAAATTTAGCAAATGTTTCTGTGCTTCATGAAGGACTGAACATTATTATTCTGTCGTTAGATCTTAGAATTTTTTTCAAATATTTTATTACCAAAAATCCAAAAGTAATATCATCTTTATGTTCATTTTTGTTAAATATCAGTAACCTATTATGATGTAAAGACTTCTAATTGCTTTTTTCAATTATATTTTTATTTAATTATTTTAAGAGCCAAGTCGCTATATTCTAGGACGGTAATTTCTTGAATGCCAAATTTACTTCAACTGCATAAGGCATGGTTGAATTTATTGTATATCTTAGGCGTCGACGATGGTAACACGAATATAATCACATTCTAATAAGGACTACCTAGCAGTTATCATATATTTTGAAAGTGCTTGTACGCTCACAGAAATTTTTCTTCAATTTATCTGATTTATTTCATAATTTTTAATACATATATTCAGTTTTAACCCTTTGAATTACTTTAAAGTCTATTTTAAGGCACTTATCTTAAAGTTATAATTATAAATGTATGATATTCCTAGAAAAGCTTGTTAGAGATGTGCGATTAACGAAAAATGAGTAACCTATTTTGCCTCAGGTTACTCGAAACCATATACGTTATTTGAAAAATTTGTAGCCGTAATCGAGTGTTAGCCGTAAAAGTTCAAAAGAGGCAGATAAAATTTTTTTTTATTTTGAATTTCGGATTTCAAAATCTTTGCTAAACATTTACTTGACATTTTTTTCACAACTTATTTAGTAGTGCAAATAGCCGGAATTAAAGCCCATAATCACCCTAGTTCTGCCTCAACTGAAAAAAGTTAAGCAATATTTGGTGTAAATTTTCAATTTTATAGTACATATCAATTTGCTTTTTGCAGCTCATGCTTTGACTACATTTTGTGTACATTCTGTGAAATGGCTGCAAATCCTCATTTAAATCATTGTGGAGGTCTATGATTCCACACTATGCTCCATTATAATTATTTGAGTTAAAATTTGTGTAAACATATTGAATTTTTAGTATATTTTATAAAGAATTCATATTTATATAAGAGATTGAAAACACATCCCATAATTTTACTGCAAAACAAAACGGTTCAATTGTAAAATATTATCAGTGAAAAGTATGAAATTAGCATATTAATATGCTTATAAATTATTTTTTATGTAGAAGCTTACATTCAATTAATTAATATTTAAAATAAATTATTTAATAATAACTGTTTCAACATAAGTTTAGATAATTTTCAAAATATGATTAAAATAAATCTTGTTTGATTTTTTGAGACTAGAACAAATAGATTTTAATAACTTAATGAGACAGGGGAAAAGGTCAATTATTTAAAATACTCTTTAATCATCATGGGCTGCGTACTTATTTAGAAATAAGCCAGTGTGTTATGTAAACCAATCAGTTAAAGCAATGAATAGATTCAATGGATGAGATATTTTCGAAGAAATATTATAAACAACGCTAATTGTTGCTAAACTTTGTCTTTAGGAAAATATCTATTCATTTTCAATGCCTAACCATTGAGATTATTCATTTCTCCCAATTATGTTAATCACTGTGCAAACTAAAGCAATATTTAGAGAGATAGAAATACGGTGTAATCAATTTTTAATTTTCTAAAACCCATTATTTCTTTACTATGTCTGCTCTAAAGGTTTTACAAGGAAGTTAACAATTCTGCAATCTAGATTTCCACGCATCGCTTACCAGCGCATTCATCTGTCCCACCATGTCTTTCAAAGTAAAGTAACTGCTTAATTAAATCTTGCGCTATTACTACGATTCGTAATTAGTGCTTACGAAAATAAAGAACTGTTATATTCTCTGATATCACATACTAACGCCATAAATAAACATGTTGCTGCTTCTGATATAGTGTTTAATAAAAAATTTCTTATTTATATATTTCCATATTATTTTATTTTAAACACTTTTATGTTATTTTAATAACATTTAACGTTTTGCTGTAGCCTAGATTTCAATTTTATTAAAATTATTGAAGTACTTTGACTATTTACCTTTGTGGAATGGGATGTGAACTAAGTACTCTTCAAGCCAGATTGTCATATTGACCCATTGCTCAAAATTTGAGAAACATTTCTTTGAGGTTTGAAACTGAAACAATGCAATTTTGTTGGCGTCATTAGTACTCATTCGCAAACATTTAGCAAATTTTTATTTTAAATAGTATGTAAAGGTAACTACGATCTTGTTCTAAATTTTACAAAATTTTGGAAAAAGGAATACCTCGTGGAATATGTATTTAGTAAGCCTAGGATAATTAATATGTTACATTTAAGATTCACTTCTTCCGAAACTTTTAAGAATTGATATATGACTTACTAAAATACAGCCTAAGATATATTCAAAATCACATCACAAATGGCTTTGTTAAGGCATTTAATTTTTTGTGTGTCCACAATTTCTGAAGCTATCAGCTCTTTGCAGATTACTGTCCTCGTAGTTCATGGCATGAATTTTAAACTTGGATTTTATTAATCGCTCATAGTGTTTTCCCACCTAATATGCACTTAACTGAGTAGCATAAACTTTTAAAATTTATGCAGTATTTATAAAAACTTAGATGACATTAGTATAATTACTAATGAGTTAATAACATCTCTACTACTACTAGAACTTGAAGGGCTTTCCACTTTATTGTTTGGTCGGTAATTTTCAAAGGAGTCGTAGACTTAAAGTCTAAAATTTAGGTTTTGAGTGTGCATTTTGAAAAGGCTTCGCTCAATTACGTATAAGCGACTTTAATCTCGCGGAGACAAATAAGATTTTACATCATTTTAGTATAGGTTTGTAAAACCATTTAAAGAGACGACGGTTTCTTATGAGAAGTCTAGTCAAAATCAACGCACATATGTGAATTGCAATATTTGCTGCTTAATATTTGACCGAAAACCAGCCCTGTCTTAGTTATTATTGCATCAAAATGTGTTTGTTGATCCTATAGAATTTCAGTCTGAAAAATATGAAATCATTTTAGCTATATTAATAATGCACTTTTTGCATGATCATGTTTGGTTTTTACCAAATTGCCAAAATATTTTCATGCCAACATTAACAATGTTGGGCTACAACGGAAATGTTTGGAACACTGAATTCTGTATCAATGTTGGTTAAATGTATTACATGAAATGTTTACAATTTTGAAATAAATGATTTTATTGGTGATGTTAACGTAAAAACTACGAGTTCAACAGTCAAATGAATCAAGCCTGATTAAGGAAAATATCAAATATTTTTTTCTATGAATAATAAGTAAGCGTTGGCTTTACCAAAAATGTGAAATTTAAAGAATCACTTAAAAAAGAATTTAATCAAAATATCATACTAAATTATAGTATAATATAAGACTTCATACGATACAACTGTTCCTAAGCAACAGAATTTTGATTTAAGGATTCTTAAATCTGGTTTCTTTCAATGCATTCTATTGATAAAAAACAAAAAAACCCACTCATTATTCGTGCTATTTTTATCTAATTATTTTGAATGATTTTCTAAAGTTTTCCGTTTTCTATGAGTAACTAATTTCGCAAATTACGTTTTCCTCATTATCATCGTTTAAAGCACCATTGACATAACCTTTTTAAATAATTTTTTAATGCTTTCCCATAATTTTAGAAGTGCGACATCTGTTTTATTGACAATTTTATCATTAGTGTTTAATAGAATACTAAAGCAAAATATTGTGACTGGTCGATAAACCTTTGGGTTCATTTTAATAGAGCTGATTTCACCGCAAAATTATTACTAATATTATATATTCAAAAATGAATATTTGTATTGTAAGTTCCAATTTTATTTAATGCATTAATGAAGATCTGTAGTGACCTGGTGGATATTCAAACATACCACAAACATTGCGACACAAACAAGTCGAATTAAAACCAAAACAAAATTTACGTATTAGCATCATTTTTAAGTGGCTGCTTTGCATTTTCGGCCTTCTGTATCACCATTAATTGCTTTCAGATTGTGAAGAACTTTAATTAAAATTCTCTTAATTAAGTGCAATCTACGCTTGTTGATGACGCGGTGTTCATTTAACTAGAGTAGTGGAGTGTCAGTGAAGAAATTAATGGAATTTCTAACAAAAAGTAACTGACCTGAATGTGTTCTTTGGCCTAGATAATCTACCCTCAGAGATAAATGGTGAATCAATTTAGAAGAACCACCCTGCACTTATTGTATATTTTTGTTCACGTGAACGTGAACGGAATGTTATTAGTGAGAAAGCGAGTACTCATGGTTACCTCTACCAAACCGGATTAATTTTAACTCAATTCTACTTTTGCATGCTCAATAATATCCCGATGCTTAACTTTGGTGTAAACAAAATGTTTACAAATATTAAATATTTCAAAAATGTTGTGTGCCAAATTACTGATATATCAAATTCTTTTTATCTAGAAACACAAGATAATAGCAGAAGATACGTTGTTTATATTATATTGAGGTGAAATAGCAACACTAAGTTTGATGTGATCCTCTATTTTCGAAAAATCCCCATTTGGAAAGTGCGAACTGCAAAAAGGATAATAGACTTGGAAATCTTTGCAAATATTAGGAGTGCAAATTTAGGTGCAGTTTCCGAATCCTTAAGCATAGAATTGAAGTCGGCATATTGAATTTGAGGAATTTTATGTAACTCATATCATATATTTACGAATTCGATTCATAAAAAGTAATACAAAATTAATAATTTAGTTCATTTATTATTGGTGCATTTAGTGTATTGACTCTTTAAAAAAGTAATTTCCAAATGGTTAAATCTATATTTACAAAGTTGCATAATAACCGAGTGATGACGTCAATATTGTATTATTGTTGGCTTAGACTCTCCATTCTTTAATAAGTAATTAAAAACGATGAAAATTAGAATTTAAAAAATAATGCTCCACTTCGAATTGCGCGGGCATCATTAATGATTTGTAGTTTCCCGGTTAAACACATTTTTAAAAAAAATAAAAATAGTTTTTTCTACACAGTCATTTCTTCTCAAATAGTTATTTAGTTGCCCAATTAATTCGTTTTGACAACAAACTTAAAATTATAGCATTTTCTGATTATTTGAATTCAATAATTAATTAATTAAATCACCTTATAATTCTTAAGATACATTTTATGCTTCTAGAGTTGATTTTAAAGAGATCAATATGATCGCGACCACGGTCAACTTGATATATTAAGTTGGCCGTGTCGCAACTCAATAGCATAATTCAGAACTAAGTTGCGTGCAGACTACATAAAAGCGTTTAATGATTTCAGGCTCCGTTTTTTGCTGACCATTGACAACAATGAAGTTTCGTTATTAAATATAAAGACTAAATACTATGCTCTTCTATATTATAAGATGATATACTTGGAATATATTACGGTAACAACTGGAATTTTAGAAAAAAATCTTTTCAAAATTACAGTGCTCATTTTTATTGTGGCTAATTCGAATTTGTCGTGCATCTCTCATCATTAGGGATGCGAATGTTGAATTTTATGAAATAAAAATATATTCTCTATTAAGATGCTTCAAACAAGAAACAAAAATGTAACATGATTTCTATAATTAATTAAAAAATTAAATAGTCATGCAGGGAATTCACTGGTTTAAGTTTTCTATCCCCAATTAAAACTGCACATTCCATTTGAATTTCTTAATATTATTGTAAATTGGATTGTGTTAATTAGATGCCGTATGAATAAATTGAGCTCATTCCATAAGAGGATTAATTATCTTAAATTATTAATTAATATATATATATTTAGCCGTTCCACTTCTTTTTACCTCGCAAAAATTCACAGTTTTCAAGAAAGTGTGATTTATGAATAACAAAATATCTAGACATAGCTTTCAGTAAATGGAAAAGGTTCTTATCATAAAATAGCAGATATGGGAACTTTTAGGACTTAATCTGTTTTTAAAAATTTAGTTTTTGCGGATGAGAAACTATATGATTGTATTGAAGTTTGCTGGATGGTTGATATTATAAAATGAGCTTAATTCGCTCCAAAGCATTAACTTATTAACTAAGGAAGTTTTTTAATGTCTCGAACATTGAGCGCTTTGATCTCATTAAAATTATTTTGTAAAAATAAGCTTTGATGTCATTTAAGTCTAAATACACAGAAGAATGCTTCCGAATTCGATTTTCATGAGAAATACAGCGTTTTGCTTTCTTATAGTACAGCAAATTTAAACATTGTTATGTTATATATTTCCTAACTTAATTATAGCATTTTTTTGGTGTTATGAACAGAAATTTATTGGATTGAAAAAATTGAATGGCAACGTTTTTAATTGCAACTCTTCTTTGAATGCTACTAGACAAATTGTCCGCGAAATGCAGTTTTCTCATTTAATGTTCTATGCTATACATTAATAATTATGAAGAAGTTTTATTGATAAAGAATAACCTTTTCCATTAAGTAATTTTTTATAGTCATTTAATTGGATGACGCTATGCAATTTTGAATCTAAAAAAGTTACTTATGTAGTTTGTTCTATATTGCTAAATGACTTTATTTAAAGTTTTCTAAGTTTGAATTTTTTATGCAATATATTAATATGCTGCAAGAATACTATATAAATGTCTGTCCGCAATAGGAAAATGTGATAAAAAATAGTAACTTGGAAAAAATATATTAATACGTAATTCGCTAGATGTCATTGATATTTTGTTCGTAATTATTAATTTCATTTGAATCTGGATTGCAAATATAATTTATTACTATATTCAAAAGCAACTAAATTTTCTGATGTCATTTTTATTTCAAATTTATATTAAATTTAAATTCACTTTCATAATCTTAACTGTATTCACAAAAACAATATTTTAGATGAACATATATATATATATATATATATATATATATACA
>CABFPE010000440.1:534540-550756 GCA_900660155.1 Hofstenia miamia
ATATATATATATATATACATATGAATTTATGAAATTCATTTACTGAATCGAATATGATTGGTATATTGCTGTAAACTACTGCCTAACTTTCATTACTTTAAGAACTAACACAGTTCATTATTTATCTGTTGTGATAATAAATGGTCACTAATAATGTGAATACATCGAACTTTGAAAATAGTTTGTAAAATTCCAAAATATATTCTTGATCCAATGCATCAGTACACTCGTCAACTACAGATTTTAAGGTAATCATATTTATATATTTTTAGATATTGCGTAGTGTGAAAACAAATGTTCTATTAAAAGAAATCAAATTTGTATAAAAATATTTTTTCCATTTTCACAATTCTGAATAGCCTCAAATTGGCTTTTTCTCAAATGGTGCATTTTAAAAATACCATTCAATACAAGTTTCTAAATTCAGAAGATTTCATACGCTTATTTTAATTGAGGAAGGTCAAGCAATTGTAAAAAGAGCCTGTTCGCCGCCCACAGTAGATAATTTATAGAAACTCCATTCTCATTAACTAATTGTTTAAGAAGCATTATTTTAAGGCGATGTTGCAAACGGTAAGCATTTAAAATTATTATTTATTCACATGTTCTTTTCTTCTATCTATTCCTAAAATTATAGAATGATGAATTTTTTAATATAATGAATTTAATCTTAAAATGTCTAACATTGAATAAACATTCCTACTCATACTTAACCTCTTTAAGTATTATTTTTTCATAAGTTAAATTTATGCAGGCTATTTACCCTTTTTCTTAAATAGAAGATCGCCTTGAACAGTAGTAGTGATAGATTTTTAGCATTTTAAAATATACTTTATCCATTTTTATCTGTGTGTTATTTGAAATACATAATAATTTTTTTGTATGGCTGAAATTTTTGTCTAATTCACTAATTTTTAATTAATTATACATTTAATATAGACAAACTTCAATGTATTCATTAAAGAAATTATTTTAGACTATTTTTTAAAGAGGGATTCTTATTGTTGTAGACCTTGACGTTTTTGTAAATTGGTATTACTTTAAGTTCTTCAAATACTCAAACCTATTTTAATTGACTTTAATAGCTTTGCGCATATTTCGTTATTTATTGTTAAATGATTAAGTAATTGCACTGATGAATGGAGAGCTTTTGAACTGAAGTGGCATTACTAGCAATATAAAACTATTATTCGATGCGTAGGGTACCAGAGTGACCAACACAAATATAGATGTGTTTATAATTTATAGAGGTGGATCTAAACATGAGAGGAAGGAGATTCGATCCCCTTGGTTTCTGAAGCATTCATTAAAAGTTTTAAATATAAATTTATCCCATGAATAAATTAATAAGAGTTTGTGCAACTTTCTCCTTGAAAATACTACCATAATTAATTAGCTTGACAATTTCATCCTCGTTCATAGGCATGCTATGCCAGCAGATGGATTTCTGAGCCCCAACAAATAATTTTACAACAAAATCTTTGGTTGTTTTCGTTAATAAGTATTATATAATTATTATCACGTAGCTTTGAAATACATGTTATTTGGTAATCTGTTATTTCATTTATTTATTAGTACGTAGTGCTATTTTAAAACATGTTTTTCTGACCACGTAATAATAACATGTTTTAAAAATTTTGTTGATTGACTTTCTATTCAGAATATGTTTAAAATGTAAACCTTATGAGAGGTTATTATCACTTCTTAATAATATGTGAAACAATTTCGAAAAAGTTGATCTACATAGTCATATACTTAAAAGTCTTTAATTTTATCACAACTACTGAAGTTTCTGAATTTATGAACTTCATTGCTAATCTCGCCCCCCCCCTTCTAGTCATAATAACTTATGATAATAATGTTTGTTATAAAAATTTTCTCATAGCGAATCAGGCCTTTTGCCTTAACAAATGAATCACTGTATATAAAATGAAAATCAAACACAAGAAGGTGAAGCTTTTTATCTTTGTATTAAAAAATTGTTAATATAGAAATTGAATTATATTCATGGAGGGCATAAAATGACTGCGATTTTATGTTTAATTAACAAAATTGAATTATAAATGTATCAAACTTCAATGTAATATTAATTACCACACTTTAGGTTACATTTATGAAACGAAAATTTGGTCTCATGAAAAAGGCGTATGAACTCAGTGTGCTTTGTGATTGCGAAATTGCAGTGATCATCTTCAACGGTTCCAGTAAACTGTTTCAGTACGCCAGTACAGACATGGACAAAATCCTACTCAAATACACAGAATACAATGAACCACATGAAAGCAAGACAAACAACGACATAATTGAGGTGGGTTGAGCTTAGAAAATCTTTTTAACTGCCTTAAATGGAAAATGAGTTTTTGCATATATATATATATATATATATATGTATATATTGCATAAGTTCAAGCGTTCATATCATTTTTCGACTTGTTATTATATATTTAGTATTCTGAAAACAGTTTTGTATGTAGTTCGATTAAAATCTAATTCCTGCGTTGATCTAAAGATGCATATGTTAAGTCATTAATCCTAAATCTATATATATATATATAATATATATATATATATAGATTTAGGATTATATATATAAATGTATATATATATATATATATATATATATTGGTATATTGGTGACTTAGTGACTGGACAAAATCCTTCCATAACACGCTTGATTAACTCGGAAATGATAACATCCTATTCAATAGCATATTTAGTAAATATTACAAAGGCATTGATTCTTAAAGTGCCCTTTAAGTCCAAAGCAATGATGACATAACTATAATCACCCCTAAGGCAATACTCCATGGGTTCATTAACTGTTAGCCCCATCGGATATTATAACTACTAATTAAATTATGCTATTAAGAGCTAAGTTGAGGGAAATTGACCTTCGCTGTATATATTAAGTTTGATTGAAGAAGCTATAAAAATTAAAATACTAAGATTTCATCCGCATAATCCCACTCAGGGACATTGCATTGTAGATTATCAATAGTTCGCGCGAATATGCTTAATCTAAGGAAATATCGTTTGCCTGCACTAGAACTAATTGTGTGCAATAAAAAGTATTTTACCACAAGTTTATCTTTGGAGACTATTTCTGTTCCTGTACATTCTTCCGGTTGGGTATCTAGACAGATTACCTTTTCTTCAAATTATCTTGGAGAGCAATGCCTTGCACATGCACTTTATGCAAGCAAATATGGAGTAGTGAAAATGACGAATTTGAGCTTAATTTAATCCATTATATTTTTAGAAATTAAACAAATCTTTTGAATAGATTAAGCAATTAATGAAATTCTGTTGTATTCTTATAAATGTAGTCTCCAAGTATACCCATATTTTTTCTATGAAAAATTCAAAGTTTTTGATTTTATTTTGCTAAGCGTTTATCTATGTATGATGTACTTAAAAGTTTTCTGCAAGAGGTATGTACATCTAATTGGTCTCGTTTGCTGCTAATTAAATAATTTATAAAATTCATTAAAAATTCAACTCGAACCCGATGAGATTTTCAGCATAGAACAGCTGAACTTCAGTATTATCAAATATAAAATTTCTTTGAAGATTGCTTTGAACTCCTTTCGCAAAAAAGTTATTTTTAGATTAAAAATTCGTTTCGATTATCGAGGGTTGGTGTCTACCTTATTGTAATAAGTCTATGAAATTGAGGTCACCTGTTATATTTTATGCAAATATCACCAATAACAGACGCCCATTATGTTGGGTGGACAGAATTCTGAATTTATTGGGATCAATTTATAAATATACTTTTGTTCTTTCAGAACAAAGTTTAGCAATATTTTTGATGAATTTCAACCGGTCCAGTAAATATGATTTTTATTGACAACTAAGTTCCCTCGTAATTAATAGACTGCATTTAATGTCAATGTGCAAATCTAGGTTTTATTGTGCTGTGTAAGTTGTACATAAAAACCTAAATGTTTTTTTTAATAGTTTTGCATAAATGAAAGTTCATCGACATCAATCTATTAATATTTAATTCTGAAGCCTTATATATTTTAACGCCATTTTAAAACCATGGTTATCATTATTTTTTGAAAGGATTACAAATATCCTATTAAATTTTTTCACAAGGAGACATTTTTTCATGTTAATTTAAATATGAAGTGAATCCTGTTTAGGCATCCATTAATTTTTCACCTTTAGTAGCTATTAAATCTAAAGTTAATATAAAATTATGTTCATCCATGTAATGTGATTTATGCTTAATTTCTATACTCCTATTTTTTTAAGCTAAGTGTAATTTTTTGGTATATTTTGAATGGGATAAATATTAAAGAGGAAAAATTATATTTTTATATAAGGAAGAGAATTCGACAAACTATGTGCGCTTAATCAAAACCTCCACTTGAATGATAAATTTGATCCTAGCAATCCTTCCAAAAATAACATGTAGCATGATGATGGGAACGCTACATGGATATATTTACAGTAGCTAAGATTTAACAATGAGTGTTTTACTAAAATGAATGAATCATTTTGTCACAAAATCGTCATATATATATATATATATATATATATATATATATATATATATATATATATATATATATCAAAAAAACAGGATGGTAAATATGCATTCCAAATAAATCTTCAAAATCTTCAACTAGACCTCACAAATTTGTAAGAAATCTGAAATTAATAAAGAAAAC
Source organism: Hofstenia miamia (assembly GCA_900660155.1). Taxonomy (NCBI): domain Eukaryota; kingdom Metazoa; phylum Xenacoelomorpha; order Acoela; family Hofsteniidae; genus Hofstenia; species Hofstenia miamia. The sequence goes on from CABFPE010000440.1 coordinate 539,220, forward strand.
ACAGAAATTTTGGATGAGGTATTTGATCCATTTTACACAATTTTTAACAATTGATTTTTGAAACTCTAAAAATTTGTGTTAATTATGTGCTAAAAGAAAGCAGACTTTATTAACTTATGTCATAAAAGTAAAAAAACATTTCATGGTATGAAATTCGAGAGGAAAGATTTGTGTTTCCTTCCGTTTTTTATTTTCGATTGTAATGAATTCAAAGAAATTTTCTAAAACTAATTATGGCAACTAATTAGAAAACTTCCAATAATATTTAGCGAAAGTACAATACCATATCTTTGAGCAAATTCTAGCAATCAGAAATTTATGGAACTTGAATGCAGTCAATCTAATGTAGTGAAATATTCCAATATTGTTGCTGTCATTTCATATGTTCTCGCCCCTAAGGGTTTGTCATCTGAAAAAAGAAAATTTTATGCAATGAGCCTACATAAAAATGATGGACAGACTAAGTCTAGATTTATGCATTGCTAAGTTATTTTCTCTGTAATTTTGGTTAAGCTTTAATATATTAATTTGCATTTCTTTTGGTAGCTCTTTATCTCTATAATTACCTCTCATTAATGTTCAGAATTTATTAACAAACAACTGTATCAAAATTGACATCAACAATATAAGTTTTATCTNATTCCAAGCACAAACTTGTTCTAAAAACACATTAAATAAAAATTCAATTAGTTCTTTAGGTAATCCTCAACTGTATTTCCGTCTCGTCTGCCTAATATAGAGTTCAAAAATTGTGCTTGTTATGTAGTAATTGATGTATAAAAATCCTAAAATATACTTGCAAAAACGAAACGTTGTACATTACAGTGGAATTTGTGAAAGTAACAAATCAACGGTTAAAATTAGTATGGCATTTCAAAACTTGAGGCAAGAGGCTCGTCTGATGTCGTTTTAATAATTTCAAGGTGCACACCCATGATTGATATCCTTCCTCTTTATTGCTGCTATGTTTGGAAATTTAGTGACTTGTAAATCAATTCGTCTGACAATGAATTTTAAATTGTATTGATTAGGATCTTTGTATTCTCTAATTTGTTTATCCACCTGTTTGATGTTTTAATGTAATTGAAATTTGTTTGTGAGCCGTTTGCGCTGAATTATTACCATATATTTCTTAATTCTCTTAATGGGAGGCATTATATCTTTTCTAAATTAAGATTACTCACTTCAGTAACTAATGTAATATTAAACTTACATTTTTTATAATAATTGGTACCTGTTGAAATTGCTTATTAACCACATGGCAAGATTTAGTTGCACTTGAACTTTACACTGGTCATATATTTTATTACATATATGTTACACATTCCTGCCATTAGAAGGTGTCATGTCTGGTTCAAATCACCAAGTACCTAATTCACTTTAAAAATGTAAAAGCTGATAGTTGACTTGCAAATGTAATGCAAATGCTTGGCTACAATAAAGTTTTTTAGAACATGATTCTATTTCTATGTACTTTGTTATTTTTAAAATTGTTACTCGTATTTTGCAAAATAGATTCTTTTAAAATAATAAATTAATGCTGAAATCATATGACATGATTGCTTGATGAATATATTAATATATACATGCTTAGATATTTCTGAATTCGCATCAATATTTGTGTAAAATAATACCGATAATTGGAAATGGTTTGTATTTAATAACAATGCAAGAAGTCAAATTATAATATAGCAACTGGACATGAATCAGCAGAACATTAATAATTAAATTCTTCTGGTTTCACAACTACATAATAACTTCCATTTTAGAATTTCACATTTAAAATGGATTCTAAATCACACTTCCAGGCTTTTGTGTCTGTGCATCTGGAATTCTTTGCTTGGTCGAAATCTATTTTGTTAAATTCCTTAAAAACGGATGTGGCTATTTTGAGCACATGTTCTGCTTTATTTATTATTTAGCAATAAGCATGCTTTATATTATTCGACAAAATTATATGACACTAGTTAATTTTGTAGCAAACAAAACATGCATGTTTTCTTGATTTTGTATTAGATAAATTAGATTGTATTTGTCTTATAAATTCCACCTTCCTCTTTGATCAAAAATAAACAAAAGAAACCTGGATGGCGTTTTTGGATTTTGATATTCTTAGTCAGACGTTATTTTTCAAAATTTCCCGATTATATTTAGGAATTTTTTCTTAGTAAATTTAAAGGCTTAGAAGAATATTTTTATAGCATTTTGATGTAAGATATACCCTGCTTGATCTATTAATTACTCTAAATTTATGCATAAATTCAAGCTATTATCATATCATGCAATATTTTATCTAGTGGAATCGACAAATGTACATGTATACTTCTGAAATGGTATACTCGTCCAATTAACACTTCTTTGAATAGACTAAACAAATCCGTTCTCTAATCGAATGATTCTTTTATAAATATATTAATCGAATTACAGCATTATAATCAATAACATCAATTCTACAATTTAATCCATGAGATTCCACAATTTTACAATTAATGAAAGAAGAGCAGCACTGGCTGGATTTAATTTATAATTAGAAATTTGCAAGATTTTGACATTGCTTTATGATATTCACAATTTACAAAATAGCTTTAAAATGTATTTTAAAATTTGCTTTAGAAATCTTTTGTTAGCCTCTGTCCTATATGTATTGATTTCAACTCTGAATAATTGATTATGGGTTGGAAACTGCATAATGGACATCAATGAATAGGATTTCAATCGAAATATATTTCTTAATACAAAACTTTTTTACTTTATACAACAATCCTGTTCATAAGAGTATTTATTGAAATGTAAACTTCTAGAAAATTACCTGGATGATTATAAATAATAACTTTCCAAAACGTCTAACTGAAAGGTTTGTTTAGCTCTTAAGCAAAAAAGATTCGAAGGGTAATGATAGCGACATAGACGACGTAGATGATATCACATCCAATGACCATCTCAACAATCGTTTTCTCATTTTGGTAATATTTTGCTATTGTTACTGTTTTGAGATAACAGAAATTGTTAATAAAATTCATAATTATATATGCCTCCATTTTCTACATTTATCACCAGGTCCATAATGGCCTCTAATTCAATAAACAGTTTTCGAATCTATTATCTAAGGATACCCATATATTTGGTAAGTGAAAGGCTTTTCTAGATATTTCTATGAAGTTTGACCAATGATATAGTCAAACATACATTCACTTAATTTGCTACTCAACTTCCATTACAATCATGAGCGCAACATATTCAATTACCACGTTAAATATGTTTCAAAGGCCCTTAGAGTGCATTGGTAAAAATTAACATTTTATACGAAAGAACGTTGTGAAATATGTGACTAGAAAATCCTTATAGCTGGTTTGACATTTTACTAAGTGATTCCCAAATTTAGTCAACTATATTTTTATGAATACATAATATAATATTAAATTTGATTCATATGTAAACTAGTTTCACTTTTTTACAAATGCATTTCATACTTGGCAATTTCAATTTTTTACAAAATTCCTAGCATTTTTGCCACTTACTATCATTAGTTTGGGGGCATATGTATAATATGCATGTATGCATTTATGCAAGGAATTATTTTCCATTTTATGAAATTTTTTCAATGACATAAAGATTCTATTTTTTCTGAAATCTTTAAGACATAATATTTTGAGTCTAATTGTACATAAGTCTTCTGTTTTATATATTGATTAAGCTCAATATATAAGTATAATAAAGCAAGCTGTTTAGCCTGAAATGAACAATATCATGCACAACAATATGGTTAACAACAAGAATATTCTTTCAAATGTTGGCAATCACAACCATTCCTGCAGCCCCCCTGAAAGCCATTTTTCAAGAAGCAATAAATCTCCTGCACAGGACAGACCACATTCCACGTCAAGCATAAACGGTTTGTGACTAAGCTTCATATGCAATGAAATATTAAGATCGAAACTATTATGATTTTTCAACTTGAAGAATTGTGAGTCGTTTTTATTAAGGGAATTTACGTTATAAAATATTACACTTTCATGAGTTACTGCATGCTATTGCTCAGTGGAGAGAGTTGTTTTAATTTTTTCGATCAATTGTACTAAAGAACAACGTATTCTACAGCGAGCAAGCGCTTATCACAAATAAAAATTTTCTTGTGTTTGTCTAGTCGAATTGAAAAGATCACCACATTTCATTCATTAAAATGATAGTATACATTATTTATGTTTAGAAAAATGTTTGGGAATATTTTCTCAAATTCCACAGAGAAACTTACCATAAAATTATGAATTAGTTTGCATGTCTTATATTTGTAAGTACTAATTTAAAAACTTTTTCTATGAATATTTTATGAATTTTTGCATTTCAATGGAAAATAAAATCGAGCAGTTTGGCATTAAGATTTAAGAGTTTTGTAAGTAATTAGAAGTAAACAACAAAATAGTTTAAAAAATTAGTACATTTAGATTCAAAGCGGAATAGTTCATTGCAGAAACATAAATTCAACATGAAACCATATCATGCTAGTAATTAGTAAACCTATGCAATTATGTTTTTAGTAATGTAACTAAAATTATGCTTAAATACAATGCACTGAAATGGATCTTAAAACAAGAATGACTACATTTTCATGTCTTGCTCTCAATTTATTTTTTTGTAACAGTTTTTAAAAATTATGATTTTTCGTGAAACTAAATATAACGAAGGAATGATTTTACTTTAAAATATTAAGTTATATCAATGACATAAGTTTGTAAACCTACTTAATTTTTTACACTCGGTATCCTTTTTTGCTAGTGGATTTTAAACCTTTAGTCACTATGCTAATGAAACTTTTTTTTGATCCAGCTAAATTTTGATTATATATATATATATATGTATATATATATATATATATATACATATATATGATGTTATAATTTTAAAAGTGATTGTGTAAAGCAAGACATTTCGCTTTCGATTTTGAATTAAGTATAGACTCTGTTCAATATTTATTTGTTTCTAGTAAAATGCTTATATTATCTAAAAAATAATATTTGAAAAAAAAACTTATTTAAACTTCAGACATTTTACAAATTTAGTTATGAAATACTCAAGGATTAGCTGTAGTTACCCCTGCAGATACTTACCAAAATAGAATTATATAATAAAAATCATACAGCTCTTACAATTGTTTTTAATTCGAATAATTTCATTAACAATTGAAAATAAACTTGGAGAACGCTAATTTCGGTTGTCATAGACAATTGGCTAAATTGAGACACATAAAACAGAATTTGTAGATAAATTTTAATGAGATTCTTACAGTTTTGACATTTCATTGAATTTTTATACAATTCCAGGATATTAGTAAAGCTTTTATAATATCTCCTGATTAAACTGGGTTTTCGATTGTCAATCGCGTTAGTAACATAAGGACGCTATTAATAAGTTACTTTTGTAATTAAAAAATGAGTACAGTTTATTGGGATGGGAATTCCGCACTATAGATTAATTTTATAATTGAATGTTTTATATGGTCATCTCTTCTTAGAAAGAGGACGCAAAAAAATTATTTTCAAAATTTAATAAATAATACAATCTAACCTCGCGCGACATAATTAGTCAGTGGTTTATTTCTTACATTCGACTCACAAATAAATGCTAATATTGAGTGGTTTAGTCCGAGAATTGCAGAACTCACCAAATTTATCATCGAAAATGAGTAGATCTGGGTTATCACTCTCTATTCCTCCGAATCCTTCTCCACATCAAATGGAAGATTTTGTAAGTTGACTTTTTCTTAACTAATTGTAATGCAAACATGAATCTGCTTAATAACATTAGGTTTTAAATTATTTTATTAATTTCTGATTTAAGCCGTATAGTCTATGATTTTACCAAGCAAACACAATTAATTCACACTAGAGATTGTGCAAAAAATTTAAAAATAATGCTGTAGAAGATGCAATATTAAAATTTGATATATAAATGTTAAAATCATCCAAAAAATGTAATAAAATAGGCTTTCGTTTCTTATGCAAGTGATTTGCAGATGAAAAACAGAAGGCTAATTTTATATATCATTCCCGGCTGCTTTATGCTTTGAGTGATATTGTAACTCTATATATGTATTGTAGAAATTTATACTTTGAGCAAAGATCGTCATGGGCTTTTGACTTTACTACAAATGTGACTTGGCTTGTCTATGCATATACAGCTTAGACTTCTATGACATAATACATAGTTATATAATATGTATTATTGAGAAATAATAATAATAACAATAATAGTAATAATAATAATAAGATTCAAAAGCAAATTATTCCTACAAGAAACTAGTACAAAAAAATTATAAAACTATAAACTACAATAAGCTATTTACAAATATAATAAAATATATATAATATTAAAATGTGTGTGTGTGTGTGTGTATTTGCATTTTATACAAAACTTTCGAATGAATGTAGTGCATTATTGCCGCTAAGTAGGCATTGTCTATTAAAGATATAATAATAATAATAAAATAATAATAATAATAATATTATTATTATTATTATTGAAGAAATAGTAATAATAATCTTAAGTTACTAGAATTATTATTATTATTATTGAAGAAATAGTAATAATAATCTTAAGTTACTAGAAACACATCTAGCAAAATATGAAAGCTACAAATGACTAAGCCGGAGAATGTGTCTTGAAAAAGTCGTAGTGTTTATTTTCTATTTAAATATTCTATATCTTTTTCTAAGGCTTGTTTCACAATAGGCTTGGAATGATCGATCACTTTAATGCTATCAAATTAATGCATGTTAGAAATTAATTGCATTTAATGGCATTTTTGGTTGATATACATTGCGAATTTTAAAATACTGCCATTCACAACAAGAATAGGGGAAAATACAACCTTATTTATATTCGAATTATATTCATAGACTTTAGAATTCGCAGTACGTTTGCTGGGTATTAACTTTTTAGTATCCATAATGAGAAATTAGATTCGAAATATTTTAACTATGCGAAATATAAAATTTGCTTTGTTAAAATTAACCGTGACTAGTGATTATTTAAACTTCAAGAACAGTTTCCGTAATTATTCAAACTAATTTCCGTGGACAGTAGAAGTAATATTCTGACAGAATAATAAAACACAGAATTTATGATTTCCTTTTTGGAAATTTCTATACTAACTCATGAATGTCATTGAATATCATACAGAAAATTTTAGTCCGCCTCAACCATCGCAGATACGCCCTTACAGTGTCAAAATGGAGGGTTACGCTCCAAAATGAGGATGGACTTACCTCTTGGCAATAATCTTCTCGGCTGTCCTAACACTACATTTAATCATGGTCAGTTTTTAAATTAATATCTAATACTTTTGTAACAAGGTAATTGACCTGCATGTAACTATTTGCAAACTAGGCAATTTCTCACATTACTAAAATTTTAAGTAATGACGCAATCAGCATATTGTTAAGTTGTTAAGATTTGCATACAATGTAAATTCCAAGGTGAGCTTGTAGATAGAGTCAGGTGGACACTCATAGTAACTAATAAACATGAAGCTAAAATCATAGTTTGAAAAAGTTTACTGTAATCGAGTAATTGTGAATTTAGTTTAAAAATTATATTTAAATGTGATTAACAATGTTGAATCTTTAAAGGAATGCCATATTGCATTTCACTAATTGACAAGTACTAAGCTGGTAAAATGTACTTATTTTGACCATTATCAACAGATTGTCTTCGTCATGGAGAATTGCTTACAATGTAGCACGAAAAACGTTTCTGCGAAGTTATTTCAAATTTGAAGAAAGTCAAGCAGATAGGTGTTTGTATTGTCGAAAATTAAGGTAAGAGTGCTGTGACATTAATTTAATATTGCTTTTCTCCTGTTGCAGTGCACTAATTTATGTCAATTGTATAGCACTGTATCTTAATATATATTCTGACGAGTATAGGCCTACGATCGGGTTCTTTTGCACATATTTCTCCCTAACAGTAGGGAAAAATTGAAATCGGTTCTATTGCTTTTTCTATGAATCAGAAGAATAGATTCTTTCGATGGTCGCAAGCATAACTAAACGTAGTCCAAAATCAGTTTCAATGTAGCTTTCAATAAATTTTTCTACATAATTCTCAAGGACATTAATTCATGTAATTTAGCAAATTCTAAACCCTCTGATGTTTTTTGTTTGTACTAATTGTTTCATTTGAAACCTTGTCAAACAATCTATCTGGCAATATATATATATATATATATATATATATGTGTATATATATATATATGTAATAAGATCGTTTATATTTAGTGTAGTTGATTGTAGATATATTTACCGTATATTTTGTAAACTGACGATGATGGTAACACTTCGAAATCGATTTTTAAGACTGTCGTCACATTCAAATAATACTAAAAAGCTCCGTTTATATATATATATATATATATATATATATATATATATAATAATTGAAGTAAAACCAGTTGAATTTCTTTTTGTACCGATCAGTCAATGATTGAGGTAGTCTCCATTTTAAACCAATGAATGAATATATATATATATATATATATATATTTATATCTCCCGTCAAAAATGTTTTATAAAAACCTCATCATGACCGCGTTTCCAAACATAAATCTTAAAAGTTTTGCGGGGTAGTGCCTCTTTAATTTACCTACTCCCATATCTAAGTTCGAGTGAATACTGCGGAAGCAATGGCCAAAAAATGGGTTATTTGGGAAAAGTGCGATTCCCGCTAAATGCCTTAGAAATTTCGGAGCGTTTCCCGCTAAATGTAAGGTTTTTGCATTTTTCATAGCAAAAAGCAGTAAATATAAATATATATATATATGATGTTATAATTTTAAAAGTGATTGTGTAAAAAAAGGCATTTCATTTCGCTTTCAATCTTTAAATTAAGTATACACTCAGTTAAATATTTATTTGTTTCTAGTAAAATGCTTATATTATCTAAAAAATAATTACTTGAAAACAAAACTTATTTAAACTTCAGACATTTTACAAATTTAGAAGATATCATGTTACTTCTTTCCATTAGTCGTAAAATTAGATGAGTGTTTCGAAATCATATTCAATTGTTCAAAGTTCTAACGTTTTTGCAGTATATTGAGTAATTTAAGTAAGAAAATATAAATTACATGAAATAGTGTTAACCAATAAATATTTCAACTAAACCTATTAAACGATGTTTTTCGAACACATATATTTTAGGCACAGGTTCAGATTTTTTCTCTCTCAACAGCCAGAACGTTTTTTCTGGAGTCAACAGAGCTGTATCAGATGTATCTTCTTCAAACTCAGGGTAATTTTTTAGTCAATAAAATTTAATAAATCAATATCTAGAATTCCATTTTTTCTATTCCTAAAATTTAGACACATAAGTTTAAAAACGAAGAAGACAAAATTGCTTAAATTCATTCAATATCAGACAAACTTATCAATATTTGGCCTTTCAACCTAAGGTTGCCACAATCAATGATTTTTTGGTATATTTCGAAATTTGAAGAACATAATATAAAAGAAATTATCAAATTAATAATTTTTAACTTTGTATGCGATTAAATTCTAAGTCTACTTTTAAGTTTTTGGCGACCTTTTATACAACTATAGCTTCCTCAATAACAAAACGAAAGTATATTCTTTAACAATCTCATTGTTAGCTATTAAACTTTAGTCGTATCACTAAAACTTTTTTGTTAGCAAATTAATTTTATAAATTATAAAGTAGACGTTTGTAAAGGCTGCTGAATACACTCTTTAGATTGATTCTTTCGGGAAATTATAACAATGAGGTTTCACTATTCAATTCCTCAATTAAATCGGAGCCGTTGAGTCTAGTGGACTACTCCTGTAGACCGTTGCCTTCGAATCAGAATCACTTAACCATGGGACTTTCAAATTCACATTTTTTTCAGCAACAAGTTATGAATCCAGACTTTAAGCGGCGGAGAACCAATGAGTTACATGGATTGTGATCATAGTCACTGCAGCATGAAATATGCCGTGGTATTTATATGCCAATTTCCATCTTCCATCAAACCGAATTCCCATAACATCCTATTGCTTAAGAACTTACCAAGCTGGCTTGGAAGAATGAAACTATTCTTCGAAAACTTGTTAAGACAACATGCTTAATTTAGAACATATATTTCCTAAATTTATTCAAATCAAGTTTGTTTGCTACAAGAAAAACCTCCCATTCAATGTAATTATTTGCTGTTTGTTTACTTTTTAAGTGTTTATCACTCTCAATTCTGTTCTAAATGCTTTTTTCATGTATGCAATTTTAACATTTTCCATATAATCGAATGTCGGTAAGCAACTTCTCCAGGGAATTTTTATATTATGCAGGCGTTATACCTTCCTTTGTCATAAAATTATGCATCACCTACAAGATTCAGCATCCATCTATCTACCACAACTTAAAAAGCAAGTATATTATCAGTGGGAATTCATCCTTACAAACTGTCTTTGCACTTAGCAATCTTTTATTTATATACTTTGCTAGCGCTTAAATTCATGTATTTAATGCCCATGAAAAAAGTTAGCTGCGGAGGTAGATTTTGTAGCAAGCAACCTAACCATCATGCTTTCCAATGAATATTTGTTTTTACCAAATTAAGCAGTTGTTTCAGCTTTATTTTATCAATTGTAATTTTATATTTCGACTAAGTGATGTGTTCTTTTTGTCATTTACAATGTTCTCAAATTATGATTTGTTGTGATTTTCTAAAATTTTTCGACTCTCGAAACAATGTCTAAAATTCTAGAAAAATAAATTTACAAATTCAAGACATTTCAAATGGTGCTTAATAAATATTGTTTTGTGTGTCTGTTGTTACTCTAAGTAACATGTTTAGGTAAATATTTCAATATTAATATACTGAAGTTTTATTATTGTAATGTCACATGTAAAGTATTAAATTAGATAATAAATTTTTTATTCCACTTACAAATATAGTAGCCAATCAACATTAATTTAAAATTACATCTTAAATGTTAAATCTAACTGAGTAATTTGAAAAAGATTAAGTATTATAAATGTGAATCCTTTTGCAAGGTTTTGAAATTAATTCAAAAAATGATAGTTATTGTGACATGTGGATATAGACAGTTTAAAAAATCAAATTCACTAATCCTTGTAAATTTCATTTATTTTCAAATTTACTGGAAATAGTAATTTGCATTAGAAGACACAAATAATGTAGCACTTACTGACAAACATGAATTTTCATCACAATTTGCGATTTTGATTAACTATATGCAAGAACCAAAGATTTTTCAAAATTAACTAGATTATATATATATATATATATATCCTTTTATATTTTTTCCTTCTGTTAGTTGTGAGTCACCAACTCGTATGAAGAAATTAGCTTTATTGGCAAGCCTATATTCTTATGTCGATATTGTAAATAATGCATACATAAAATTTTTTTAATAAATCTAAGTTTTCTGTATATTACGGCTATAATTGGTACTTTTTATTTAGTAATGCACATCACCAAATTATTTAGTGCCGTATATATATATATATATATATATATATATATG
>CABFPE010000440.1:557265-580801 GCA_900660155.1 Hofstenia miamia
TTATATATATATATATGTGTGTGTGTGTGTGTTTATGCATTATATTCAAGTAAAAAGAAAGTTTTAAGCGTTTGTAATATAAAAACATGGAATATTTCTGTCCAAGGTTTAAAATATGGCATTTTGGAAAACTTCGGAGTTTTCTTGAGATTAGAGTTAAAGAAGAAGGGGTGGAAGAGGAATACACGAAAGTATTAAGAGTAAACCTACAAGAAAATACTAGTCGGCGCTCAAATCATTAGCATAAATAATTCACAAAAAAGTAGTTATTTACAGACTTTGTCATAAAAAAGTCACAGATTTACTAATGTGTGCATTCGGGTAATAATGTATTTAATTTCTTATAATGCAATAAACATGATTTTAAAACTATAATTCTTTCCATTAATGCTCGCATAGTTCAGATTACATAAAATTAGAAGATAATAAAAATTTTAAATAGAAGTTTGTAGATATACGTAAGCAGGGGAGTAAATCTTTATCATTTTCTAGGGAGATTCAAAATAGAAGAGCACTAAAAACTATATTTTACAAAACAATTTTTTTCTAATATCTATTTACTTAAAAAAGCTTTTTCAAGAAAAGGGGATTAAAATTTTTAACCAACTAAAATTGTTTTTTTGCCGGTCACCAATGATAAAGTTTTTACCAATTCAAGTGAAGAATGAAATCTTTTCTTGAAATTTGAGAAAATGGGTTTTGGAGAATAACCCGGAACTTTTAAATAAAGCCTGTAAAATTCCTATAAAAACTTTGCTGAAAATGGAAATTTTTACTGGAAAAGAAGCAAAAAGCCCAAATGAAAAAAATATCATGAAATTTTATGGGTAGGCTGCCTTATTGTAAAAAATTTTATGGCGCTTAAAAAAACCAAAATTTTAAAAAAGTTTTGTGGGCTTTTCAATTTCCATTGAAAATAAAAAGGTTTTTAAATTTTCAAACCAATTCCATTGGTTGGCAATTAACCTTTTTAAGGAATTGCAATTTAATTATTCGGTTAAAAAATAAAAAATTTAAAGGTTGGCCTTGGACTCATTTAATAAATGCTTGGATTAATTACACAAACAACTTAACCTGGGTAAGAATTACCAATTATCTTCCAATTAATGTTTCTGTTGAAAATAAACTGGAAGAAGGAATGCCTTGTTTCTTTGGCTATTATCAGTGAACTGATTTGTTTTTCAGGGGGCTTCCAATTTATTTTTTTCCCCAAAGATGCATATGGTTAAATGGGTCCCCTAATCTTTCCATAAATGTCAACTGGATTGTTAACCATTAAACCAAATTTGACAAGCCTGTCCTTCCTGACCCTCAAAATCCCCCATTGGGCAATTAAATTTAATGGTAATTTCTTCCTTTTAATGGGTTAATTTTTTTAGGAAATTCTTCTTGGCAATTGTTTTAAAAATTTTAATAGGAATTTTACCTGTAAGTATAAAGGCTGTTGTATTTTTTAATAAACCTTTTAATTGAAATTTTAAAAGTAAAAAATTTCAATAAACTTAAATTAATTCCATTCGTTAAAGAGGGAAAATTTGATTTAACTTTCCAATTTTCAAACTATTAAAAAATTATAAATTAAAATGTTTCAAAAGCTGTTTTTTCTTGAAATTAATAGGCACAAAGTTACAAACTAAAAAAAACAGCCAATATAATATATATATTATATATATATATATATATATCACTACAAAATAGTTGGACCCTTGAAGGAAAACCCAATTAATTGCTGCTGACAGGCAGTTTTCAAGCAACTAATTAATTAGACGTTATAAATGAGTGGTAGTTGGATGATTAAAGTTTAATCCTCCGAACATGCTGAGATGCGAACGTGCTCAATTTGACCATGGAGGCATTTTGCGGTTACGTAAAAAAGATTGGAACCCTACATCTGACCAGCGGATGTTGATGTGGTTGTCCCAATCAACACTAGATTGACAGCTAATGAATTGAGAGATAATTGGAGCATTGAAAATGAGAGTAGCTTGGGATCTGTTAAAAGAATTTTAAACAAGTAATATGGTCTACATAGACAAATCCCACAATTAGAGATAAAACGCCCTCGATTTCGCAGAGCACAGATAAAAAACATACCAGAAGACGTTGGGCACATAGTATTCAGTGTATGTCAGAAGTACCACAAGTAGCAAAAATTCATCTTAAATGCCATAACCAATAAGAAAACCAAATTGCTTTTTCGAAGGAATATTTTAAGTTCTCAAATATGCGTTTATTTGATTAATTATTTACAAATTTTCACACTAATTTACTAAAATGATGCTATACAAATGAATCTATATTTTTTGCATTTAGAGGATCACCATTTATGTATGAATATATTTTGTAATTTTTTTGCCAAGTAAGTAAATAACTTGAATCATTATTTAGGTAGCACATCATATAAATAGATTTCTAAACAATTCGACTGAATACCGATACAGTCGTCTGCATCGCTTCCGAACGACAATGTCTCGTACAAATACATTACTATTCTATTCTGGTCGTCGCTATGGCTTAGCCATCACCATAATCTACATGAACGTCAAGCTATGCTACATACTCGTAGCAATGTGTCAAATATATTGGATAGACACATTTCTACAGGCTGATAAAAACAAAAAAGAAACCAGCTTCTTTAAGTACTATATGGGCATTTTCCAAAGCTCATATGTTCTCAATGTATTCCAGTAAGATCTTTTTCTAACAATGCAAATAAAAAATTCAGATAAAAAGCAAATTTATTTTTTGGAAAAGCAAATTTATGCATTTTAGATGAATGTCGTGAATTATATCGCAATACAATTCTTCTCCAGATGCTCAATATTAGTCATTTGATTTTAATTCATGACAAACATGACAATAATATATTGTTTCAATGTAGGTTTCACTTGTTCACTTTGTCAACATTGATTTCATGTCAGATATTTTTTAGTAGTCTTCGCAATGACAACACAGAGGAAATATCACCAACATTTCCGCGGGTAACTCTTTGCGATTTTGATGTCAGACAGTTGGGACAGAACATGAGGTACACAGTTCAATGCGTTTTGCCTATTAATTTGTTCAATGAAAAAATCTTTCTTTTCTTGTGGATTTGGATTGCCTTCGTATTTCTTATGACCATCGTCAACTATGGATTTTGGTTGTGGAGATTGGCATTTTATTGCAGGTACCTTAACCAGTTACTTAATGAAATTCGTAAAATTTACTATATTTAATTGAATAATACGCAGGTAGGCTTGAATATATTCCTAGGCTAACCGGAGATTTTGCGAACGGTCCTTCTACAATTTAACTCAAGGAGGTAGGGAATTTGCACCAAGTTTAGAATTTGATAATAATCTAGTATACGATGAGGAAATCAGCAGAATATAAGAAATGAAACTTCAAATAATTAGCATACGTTTGAAATTCAAGATTTTAGATTGCAAGTCTTATTGTGCATGCAAAACTCATATCCACAACAATGTATTAACCATAAAACTGCTTAAAAATAGTTTTGTAGCAACTTCCTAAAAATTGAATAGCAGAAACTGCAGCTTTCGACATTCGACGCTGCAACAAAAATAAGCCTTCCAGTAATGCAATAAGAAATAGTCACTATAGCTTTCGAGCAAGAATGGATCTACTCCTAAGGTTTTAAAACTTTAGAATGCATACCATATAATTGCTGCAATAGCTGTCCCATGCTGGTTACATTATTGTAATAATCGTTGGAAGATGCAGAAATTCTTCAAAATATTTTATTTTTTAAGCTTGGTAGTCACCTACTAGTATACATGTATGTTGTTTTCTATTGATTTCCCTTAGAACTAGTAGTTTTATTTGGTGCAAATCATAAATTGAAATAGAAATTCGGCTTGCGTTTTAAATAGCTTTCTGAGTGCTCAATGATATTTCAATTAAAAAATCAGTGATGTGCACTCTCTCGTCAATTTGCATGTTAAGTGTTCCAAATCTGAGAACAGCCTTTCTCTTTGATGTAACAGTGCGGTCCGAAATTTTTACAACACATTCCAAAAAACCTATTCAATGTTTGGACATAAATATTTCAAGTACCACAGTCGCTGAATGACTTTCATTTCAAAAATTATAAAAATATAGACATTCATCATCCTGAATTTAATCAGATTTTCAAGTGATTAAGATTTGAGCATCACCTTGTTTCAGCAAGAAAATAATCTAAAAAATTTGTTGCTACGTTATATAGTTCCGATTCATATATGACTGCGTTTCCATATGAAGCTAATTCCTCAACACATCAGAGCTAATAAGTCGTCCCTCAAAGACATCAGAGAAAGAATTGGCATTTGCAGTCTATTTGCTACATTTACTGATATCCTTCGACAAATTTTAATGTTTCAACGTTGTCCACTATTCTCTAAGACCACGGTTTGACTACGTGATTAGTAGCAAGAAAAGCTACAAAATCACATCAAATCGCAAATTATCTCGGTGGTTAGACGTGCGATTTTACCAAATGTGACAAATCACGCGTGACCAATCACATAGTCTAACGGTAGCCTAATACAACTAATGGAAAGACAATAACATGCAAGCTCATCTTATATTAAATAAAAAATGCCTTGTTATTTCAATGTTAAAATATCCTTAATATTGTTTGAAACTAACGTATTTGGTTTCAGGAGCATGCTCAGGATTTTCTTAAGAGGGGAGGACATCTCAGTAGTGATGCACAGAATGACAAGAACCCGAGCACAAATATTAAGAAAGGAGTCCCTAAAAAGGCATTTTCAGATCATATTTTCTTATAATTTTTTGTGATTTTTTTTGATTTAGTCAAAGAAAATAAATGTTGAAAATCTTACGGGGGTAAATTCACCATGTCCTCCTTTGCGTACACCACTGTTTGGCTTTACTACAATTTAACAATTCATGCGTAAAGGTTTTTTTCCAGTAGGCATAATGATAGTAAATCTTGCTATGGAGCTCAGATTCAAATAATATTGTTAAATGAAATTTTCTAATTTTTTAGATTCATCCTCGTTTTAGGTAAAATATTTGGACATGACAAACACAAGTAATGTACCTAAAATATAAAATTAACATATACTTAAAAAAGAAGAAAGCATGAGATATTAATACTATACTCATAGATATTTATAATTATATTTAGCCGTCACAATTACATAACCAAACACTTAACTTTAATGGGTAAATTTGATGAAAAAAACTTAAAGCATTCACGAAGAGTGACTAAGAAGTTGCGAAACTACTTTATTCACAGCTACCTTCGACCAGATGGCGTGTTTCTTCTTCGGTTAATTTCCATTAATACCAATTGTTTGATTGCATCAGAGATTATTGCTTCGTTATGGGATATATTTTTAGAAGATCCTTCAATAGGACAAAGAGCAGAAAAATGGTATTGAAAATTTTATTCAAATATATTATTTACAATTTTGTCAAATTGTTTGTCACTATGGTGACTACATTAACTGGAAATAACGACAGATTTAGATGCCATCCTTTGAATATATTTCTTGTGGTAAGCTACTTCGCGTAGGTGAATTCTACTAAGTATACTAGAAGCATTTTTGCATCATCTCACAAATATGAAAATTAGTGACTTGAAAAGTGTTAACCCTAGTTGCCACAGGGGCGTTTGATTCCGCCTACCACAAACTTTTTTATGTTTTAGATTTTTAAAAATCTTGATAAGTATGTGATTTCCTGACTTTTACTTTTCTAAAGAAATATCTTGAAAAATTTGAAGAAATTTCACTCATCCGTTCTCTTGCTATAGGACTTTTGTTAAAAATGTTTTCAAAATGTTGATTATGCCATGTTGCGTTTTTACATAAAAGTACTATTTTTATTCCCCATTTTGGACATTTTATACCTGTTTTTAAGTAGTAAGGTGCCTCCCACGAATACAATAACCAGGCTTTTTCAATTCAGAAAACAACATTATTCTTAGCTTATTGAAAAAGTAAAAACCCTCAAGAAATCCCCAATTTTTCGCTAGCTATCATTGAAAATAATGTCATCAGCATAATGTTGAACTAATCACATATCTAATTGCCTCGTTTTATGAGGAAGGATTGTTTTATTTTCATAAAAAATTATTCGTAGAAAAATTTCATTAGTTAATTCTGATGTCAATTTTGGTTACGATAATGAAGGACTTCTAACAAAATTTACATAACATGCCTTTGTTTATTTTATATTGAATTTTTCAAGTCCAAAAATATTTGTTTGATTTGATTTGTATGTGATGAAATGTACACACTTAACTAGATGAGTAATTATTACATAAATAGTAATCTATTCCTGGAACCTGTCAAAGTTTTACAAATATCTGATTCTGTCTTAGAATAAATAGTACTTAAGTAGATTGATGTGTGATGTGGTGCAGTTTCATAATAATTTGAGACGTTTTGGTATAGATATAGATACCACGTAAAATAGTAAAAATATGTTAACTACTTATAAATTATAAAATGGAAGATTTTAAACATACCGTTAGGTCAAATTGCTTTGTCTTTTCTACATGGTATATTCTCTCCTAATCATACACTATAGCTTACTGATGATTATTTAGGTACACTCGATATCGAAAGAAAGGATTAATTAATGGCAGCTTGGGGCATGTTGGACCGATTGAAGTTAGCACTCCAAAACAAAAACCTGATATCGAAGAACAACAAGAGCTTACTGATGAGGAAATATTGGCTGAAATGAATTTACGAAGTGCTTATAGTGTTTATAGGCATCAAAATTTACACAATGTTGTACCTCAACTGAACTCGGGAATCTCCAGATTCAACAAAGAAGTGAACTCGCATCCTCTTGATCTTTATCCTAGTCTGGCTTCAGATAATCAAGCTCACATAAATCTGTCGAAAAAACAAAAGTCTTCTTGGTTTAAGCCGGAGTGCTTGTTTGGATGTAACCGACAGCCCATTGATTCTACTGATGACGAATTGTCATCAGAAGATGAAGAGCATGCGAAGCCTGATCAAGGAATATTCGATCGCTATGTTCCACAAATGTTGCGTAATCACGTAATTGATAAAAGCAAAAATATTCAGTCTTTTTTCTCGTCGAATTCCAGCAAACCTGTGACCAAAAATAACTCTAAGAAAGGTGAAATTATGTGGACACGGCAAGAGTTTCAGGAACAACATGTTGAACCCAACAAGCAAGCCAGCCCTCCAAGCTACACGAGTGTCACCATAGAAAATAATCGCTCACAAGCTAATTGGACAAGTGACGATGAAAGTTGCTTCAATGTCTAAGACATCTAAATTATTATATATTTCATGCATTCATAATCTGATTATGGAATTTGCTAAGTTAAAAATGAAGAAAATATATGCACCTTTCAAGTTTTAATAAAGTTTTAATTAATGCCTATACTTTCAGAGATATCTAGATAATAAAGACAAACATTGAAGTTTGTAAATGATGATTAACCAATATTCCATTTAATCTGGATAAAGATATGCTCTAAAAATGAAGAAAAAATATATGAATTTGTCTTCCATTTCCGCAATTTTTAACAAAAAATTCCCGCTAATTTTCCATAAATGTCCAGATCTTTCCATAACTCTTAGAACTAGTGGATATGGTTCTACAGGACAAGTATTTTGCTGGTCCTAGTCTCACTTAGTTCATAAATTTTTGGGACTGAATGGCCCTCCATAACTCTCCTAGTGGTTGACAAGCTGACTATAAGGTGAACCAAAATTACAATTCAGGGCTAATATGTGCCAATATTTGTTGGAGCTGCTAAGTCCCATATAATAGAATTTTGAAGTAATTTTGATTCGGACCTTAGCCAAGGATATTTCAAATTAATTCATTCAGTTAATTTCATTTCCAGAGTTATTCACAATAAAAGTGCAATTTTAGAGAATAAAATTAAATAGTTTAAAGTCATTTATGTATGGCCAAGATACATGGCAAAATTCATGCAGTAAACTATTATGTATCGCTAACTTTCTATAGATAATTATAATTATTGGGGTTATGGTACATTAAAAATAATGTACCCATATATGTGTACATACTGAAATTGTTGACGGATATTAGATGTCGCAAATGGGACTGGACACAGTTCTAGAATTTCTCGAACCAATCGCAGCAATTTCCACACTTTGTCATGGAAGCTAGAACTGCTTTAACTGTAAAAATGCGATTTATTAAATATTTAATCAATGTGTTTTAAATTCTCTTGTTCATGCAGAGATTACATAAATGAAAAAACTTTTTGAGACTAACTAGCCTGATAGTTGGCACAAGTCTGTTCTTATTTTGGAGGAAGTGATTAACACTTTGTAGGATTCACAATTATTTTGGTTATTTTAAAATATTTTTTGTTATTCTTAAAACAATTATTTTTACTTGAGCAAATTTAGGATGTTTTGAATATTTTCTATGATGTCGAGAATGTTTGCTTTTTTGAATTTCTGTGTCCAAAAACTTCCATTATATTTCTATCCCAAAAAAACTGATTTCCACAATCTAGAAATGGAATGGAATGAAAATTTTCCATTACCATGTGCAACCCTGAATTTCATCTCTTAAATTTTTTTTCTAGTTATATTTTTCTACAAGGAGCACTAAACAATACAAAGAATGCAATTCTTAAGCCACTATACGCTTATATTTTTACTAATAAATTGTAGTTAAACACTATGATAACCCAGATATCTATGAGTAAAATATAGTGTAAATCTGTTATAACAGTTTTAATGGTAAGGGAACCAAAAATGATAATCAAAATTAGCTTTAGCAATTTTGTGAACCATCGTATTCACTTGAACGTTATTAAGGCCAATTTTCATCTTGAATGCAACTAGTTAACACTTTTGTTCAATATCAGAAGGCCCTTTTAACGTGTTAATTCATGCGATTGTTGACGCTATTTTAAAATATCATTTTCGACCATTTCCCTAATAAAAGTTTCATAGGCAAAAAATGCAAGTGCATAGTGCCTAGGAACTAATTTGTCAGAGCATTCCTCGTAGCCTTAAATTAGTTAATAAAGTTTTTCCGCGAAATGCCTGAACTGAAATTGACTGAGTTAGTTTTCACAAAATGAAGTTCAAATATTTTAGATTATCTTCAATTGTGATATTTTCCCATCTTCATATAAGTTCAAGGTTATTCTACAGTATTACACAATGGAGAATTTTGGAGTTGCTGATTGAGAGGTGATTTTATTAAAATATTTATTCCATTTTTAGCCTCATTACATGAGCTAAATAGTATACATATATAATCTGCTTGTAATTTGACTTTGTAGTCTTTGGTACTAATTTTTACATAAGCATTAATGAGTAGGGCCAATTATTGCTTGTTGAACCGCTTCTTTATGTGGTGAAATTTTTTTGAAAATTAGCTTTCAGTTTTCATTTTTTATGATTTTCAGTACTGGGGATTTATCATCTTTAAAATTTTTAATTTTAAGTCGAATGACGCAATTTGATGTAAAATCTCAAAGTGGCAGCGTACTGCAGTATTTTTGTTAAAATTTGCAGAGTTATGCCTCAAGATAGTAAGATATTTCGCAGATGATCTTTTTTTGAATCGATATTGTTTCGAATATCATTCACTTCATTTAGTCTCTTAAAAGCGTGTTAGAATGTTGGAGTGTATTGCTTAACATAGGTAAGCAAAATATAGTCCTTTTTTAACTAAGTCATGTCAGTGGCACCCTGCATACCACGTTTACAACTAATAATGTTACCCTAATCTACAATCTTATGCCAACTGAAAATACCTGCAAAATTTTCTTACACTTTTCTGATGAATGACTTTTGTCTGACCACGATATTAGCCAAAATGCAAATCAAAATATAATGACTTTCAAATATGAAATTGGATTAGAAAATTAGTGAGGCTTCTATTTTGAAACCAATCTAGAATAACACTTAAAAACTATATTAATATTGATGAATAACTTTTTCCCAGAAAAGATTTTTTTTAATACTTACATTTTTTTATATCACCAAAATGAATATCAAAGCCATGGATTAATTATGTATTCAAATATTTGATAAAATTATAACAAATCACGCATATAAAATATTACTTAAAATAAGAGCAATGCAAATGTTCTTTTCAGATAAAAAGTTAGGAACCCATCAAATACTGAAAATTGCAATGCACATATTTGTTAAATTAAAACCTAATTGTAAAATGCACTTCAAACGTTAAAATTGGTGCTAATAAGTTTGAAATTACAGTTAATAAATATTGTTAACTATTCATTAAATACAATATCTCTTTCTTTTGAGCTTGGACTACTTTAGCTAGAGTAGTCTATTCTTTTGGACCATCATAGATTTGCAAGAAATTTTAACAATAATAACTCTATACACACACACACACATATATATATATATATATATATATATATATAATTATTTATATCAAGATTAGTGTGTTTGAAAATCAATGGTCTCAAAATATTATTCAGTTTCACTTTTCTGTGATCTTAAAAAAATTTAAGAAAATCATTGCTAATAGAAAACTAGTGCGTCATTTAGATAAGTAGTTTTCTTTGAAATGCAAAGCCAAGTGGTCACTTGTAATTTGCGCTCGTTAAGAATACAATAACATTAAGCTACATGAGTCTTAGATTTAAACAACATGTTTGAATGCTGCGAATTATAATGACTAAGATTTAAATTTCTATATCATGTTTGTGGGTCTCAAAAATTTCTGTGATCTTATAAAGTCTTTGTTGAAGAAATCCTTAACGATGTTGAACATTTTTATTTGTAGAAAAGTAAGAAATTGTAAGCAAATTTCTAATCCGTTGAAAATTCCAATTATGTAAGCATATTTAACTATTAATGACAACTGAGTTTTACAACGAGTAGCTCATGAATTTGTTAGACCAATCCCATTTATATAATAACAATTGTAGATTAACCCTTGAAAATAAAATATCTAGAATAGTAGTGGTTTCAGGTTGAAAACTAGGAATTTCAAAAATGTATGCAAGTACGTAAGGTAAATGTTTACTCATTGACTGAATTTCATTGTAACTTAGCACGAACATAGCAATGGGGGCAACTGCTTCACAAATTTTTCACCGAGAATTTAAACATTGTGAGCCTTAAAGAATTCAGGGAGGCCAAGTATAAATGGAAGTTACACACAGAAGAATTTTTTAATCTAAAACCACTTTTGCCATAAATTGGCAGAAATACCAAAGGTAGAGTGATCTGAATTGCAACTCTGCACATTCACGACTTTTGAAAAGTGTAAGTTTGCAATTCAGGTTTGTGATGAATCATTTGGCATAAACGGTCGACTTTGAAGTTCGCAAAATTTATATTATTTATTATGCACAAGTAACAGTGAAGTGAGCAAAACATTTGAAACAATTTAAGTTATCAATAGGTTTATTTTAGATGATGTTTGTTAAAATAAACCCGTCTAGCAATAGAGTCCATAAGTCCCATCACAAAAAGAGTTTTATAAGATTATGCAATATTAATGTAGAACCTCAAAATGTAAAATTTATTGTTTAACCCATTGATTAGGAGTTATATGGCATTCACTGGATTTGGGTAAATTTGCGTGCACTGTTGCGTAATAGTAAAGTTTTTCTGAAGTTCCGTAAACTTTTTCTAAATAATTTCATGAAAATGTCAGCATTTACGTATACTCATTTATAATTGGCACTCTACAATATATTCAAGCGATTTCTGAATATTTATAAGACTTCATTTGACACTGCATGTGGCTCAAGATTTTATACAAAAAGTCAGAAAGTTTACTTTTTTTCTCGCAGAATTTTGGTAAAGTATAAAGTAGTTACTAACAAAATTCTGTGCACTAACTCATGTAGCATCAATGCACATGTAGGTGAAATCTAATCTTTATGTTTTAGTAAGGTTTCAATTAATAATAAATTTCAAGTAAGTTCCTAAATTATAAGGATTTCTTAGAAACTATCAATACATTTTGCATTGAAAGTTTTTACTGTTGGTTACCTGGGGTTTCAAAAATTGAACCATTGAGATATTTTCCATTTCAAGATAATGTTAGGAATTTAAACCCTGTTAAGATCTCGATCAGGCACAGTTATCCTGACTTCTCTGACCTTACTTTCCATCAAAAACGATATTTCTAAGAATTTAGCAAAGATGCTATCTTGGAGCATTTCAAAAGAAATAAATAATGACGTTAACTGTAGTCAATAGTCTTCAGTGGTTGAAATTTGCAGACATTGTATTTTGGTCTGTAGTTGATAAGTACATAGTCAAACATTACCACTAGACTACGTTATATTCAAATCGCAAAACTGAATAATGAAATGCCTGAATTGTATTATTTTTGTATAAAAGTTTTCGAAGAATATTGCATTTTTGTTCACAATATTATATTTTGTATAACTAAATCTAAGAATAAACCATCTAAAACTCAACTTTGTATAATACCACCTATATCTAAAAATAATTCCACAGATGTTTCTCAGTATAAACTAAAATTTAATGATACATACATAGACCTAGGTCATTCTTTTAAATATTTAGGAGGTGTAGTTTTTGATTCTCAACTAATTTTTACAAAGCAAATACGTAATGTAATTAAGAAAATGGCTATTTCAATTAAGGCCTTTAGTAATATATCTCAATAACTTACAACCACAGTAAAATGTATTTAATTCACACAGTAATACTAAGTCACTTTAATTATGGAAACATACTGTACACCAACAAAATTCAATGTGCAATTAAGATTTGCAATAAAAATAGCAGTTAATCATTTAAATAACAAGAACATAGAAATAAAAAATTCACACAAAACTTTCCTAAATTCACGGTGTTATTTTTAAAAATATCAAATAATCTTGTTCCATACCAAAAAGTCCAATTTTCCATCCTCCAAAATATTACATAGCCAATCACAGAACACTAAAAATTGAGCCTCTTAAATATAACAAGAAAATAATAAAAAATTCATTTCTCAACATATCAAAAAGTATATGGAATAAGTTATACAAATGGCGAAGTCTTAAATTCTATAATATTGATTATTCAATAGAGCAGTCTAAATTCGCCTCAACCCAAACTCCTAACATTAATTGCATTTGTAAATATTATTTTTTTGTGTATGCATTGGTTAATTTATTTATACTGTTCATTTTTGACGGCATTTAGAGTTGTAAGCAGTATTTTATGTTGTAAAGAGCTTCCCTAGATATAGATGTTTTCTCTTATGGCTTGACTTAAAATTTGTTTTGCAGAATACCAAAATGCAAATAACGGTGATGTTTCTAGCTCTTTGAAGCCTCGGATATTAACTTTTAAACTTGGCTGTTTTTTGAACATTTTCAGTTTTCTTCAATCATCATTGACTTATATCGCAAATCAAAATTCACCGAATCAGATAAATCTATTGGTTGGGAGACTATGGCTTACTTTCTGGGAAATCTGCAGTATGTCCGATAAACTCGAAAATGCTTTGCAGCAATAGTTAATGCAAAAAACAACACTAATTTTTATGTGCGATGATCGAAGAGATCAATCTGTTTTTTCACAATACTTCCTTAGCATGCAAACTTTTTTTAAGCTAGCATGTGTCGACTTCTAGAAAATTTCACCAACAGTATAAACTGCAAACAAACTGAAGACTGTTAACGTAAATATTTAAAAATTTAGAGAAGATTAAATTATTCGATTAACCTTCAAAAAACTGTTAAGACATTTTGTACCACGTGTGCTTGACAGCGCGTTGATCTGAAATCTGTAATTAAAGTATTTTATTTGCTCAAAAAATATTGAAAAGTTAATTTCAAAGAGATTTTTTTACAAATTTCTGAGTAAATATATTACATTTATAAAGCTGAAATCGATTTTTGCGCTATTTTGAATCTTTGAAACAGGGGGTTGACTTCGCTCCTTGCCAGTTTTTTACATGCTAGTTTTTCGGAAATCCGAGTATTTCTGAATTACCTTTATAGAGTATTCTGACAAAATTTGAAGTAATTTCATGTCCGTTCTCTTGCTAAGACTTGTAAACATTATTTTCATAATTTTGATTATCCCATACTACGTTTTCGCATGAACTACTGTTTTTATTGGCAATTTGGGAATAAATTCACATTCACACGGCAACAATTATTCTTGATGTAAAAATATAAGTCACAACGTTGATCAGTTCAAAAATAATTTGTCCAGTTTGATAACCGGATGTTTATTGCCGGTTCTATGAAATGAAGTATTCATAACGCCTTGATTTATGCATAACTTAAAAGTATTTTTAAAAGATCTTTTATAAAACATGGATTTATCCTTTCAAGCAATAAACTCATTTGAACAGTAAAACCAAACAAATAAACGTTTCAGTTAAAATATATTGTTAAAATATACGATACAAATGAATAAAAATACAATGTACGCTTAGTTCAATATAACAGATTGGACAATGATGCTAGCTACTCGGTAAGGATCGCAATTTCCAGCCGGTCGTCTGTCTTCCAAATAGCCCTTTTTATCAACCTCACAGTGACGAGGAATTCTAACACTTGCATATCTATTGGCAATGCCTGAGCTGAAGGTGCTATAGTGCGCTGTCTCACACTGTCCACTCAATCTTCGCTGATTGTCAACGCCTTCATTAAGATCATACTCAACCATATGCACTGCATGACAACCTTTCAATTTCTCAATGGCTTTAGCAATATCTCTAAACCAAATATATATGAATTATACATGACGATTAACAAATTTCGTTTTTGGTGGTTAAAATAAATTTGAAGAATTGAATACACTTACGTAATACCGTTTTCTTCTCTCATCGAGTTTGTACTGAAGTTGGTATGGCATCCAGAACCGTTCCATGCACTTAGCGGCTTTGGATCGTAGTCGATGCATGCATCGAAGTCTTCTGCTATTCGGTTCAAGATAAAACGAGCCACCCACATGTGATCACCTATCTCAATGCCGTGGCATATGCCAATTTGATATTCCCATTGGGAAGGCATCACTTCCGCGTTAGTACCAGCAATCTTTACACCAGCATAGAGACATGCTCGATAATGTGCCTCGCTTATTTCTCGACCAAGACATTTGTTAGTTCCAACACTGCAGTAAAATGGACCTTGCTCTTTTGGGCCACCCCGAGGCCATTTATATGGATGTCCAGCAGAATCCTTAATGAGATATTCCTGTTCAATTCCAAACCAAGGTTCATGTTCAATAGCTTTTTCCATAACCTAAATATATAAGAATTCAGTTTTTCAAATATAATGATATGTTTATTATAGACTGTTATAAATATTTAATAAATAATTTTTTCTTGAAGTTTTATTCTTGTAGTTTATAAATATATTTGAAAAATAACGAAAAGCCTAGAGCTTGTTTTTAATGTAATTTAATATCTATGAAATAGATTGTGCTACTTGGGGTACTTAATAATTTTCACATGCCATTTTTAACAAAGTAAAATTATTTCAATGGTCATGGAAAAGAATATTTTGCGTAGAAAATACATCCACTTGACATTTTGTTCAATTCGCTATAATGTGTAAGTGTTCCTCTATTATTGCTGTGTTTTTCAATAATAAGAATCTTGCCAATTATAGTATTGCTAAATTTAATATAGTCGCGATCGCTGTTTGTTTATTATTGATACTACAAGGATTACCAAAAAACAAATAAACTGATAATCAAAGATTACAGTGAAATTGAATATAATTTTATCAAGACAAGTAGGGATATTAAAATTTTCAAAATCGCGCTCCAAATCGAGAAATTGGGGCTCCTACTATATTTATGTAATTACTTTGTTAATTTGCTAATTGGACACCACAAAATGTAACATATTCGAAACTTGGGGTAGCTAAATTTGGTTAAAATTGTTTATAATATATTTTTAATATTTAGGGGCTCGGTGCAATCGCACCCACTTTGACGACAATGATTGAATACCTTAAACAACCGCCTGTATTTGACTTTAAATGGCTTTGGAATCTCAGTCCTTAACCTTATTTCTACTAGCATTACCTAAAGTAACAAACCACTTCATCAACATTTTTGAAAATTTTATCCAAGGCTGATAAGAAATATTGAAATCCTTTTATATGGACAAATCCACGGCTTTGCTTCCTCTTATGTAGTACAAATTGTGCTAAGAATTATTCTTATTCCTGAAGTACAAAAATTTTCTTTTTTTCAATTAGAAATGTAAAAAAATTCAAATTCTTACGATAATGTTCAGATAATGAGACGCTCTTATACTGGAATATCCTCAAATACTTTGCTGTCAGAAGTAAGAATATGTGAATTCCGTTCAAGTGCGCGTTGCGCAAAGTCAGAGGTCGCGCACTTAAGGCGAGAACGAAAAAGGAAAAAGTTCTCAATCTTGTTGTTTTAAGATTTTAAATTAAATATCTTCATTAGTTTGTGAGTTATAATTGCATAAAAAAATTTTAAGGAAGCAATACCAGATTTTGAAAAATCTCAAGTAGAATTATGGTTAATAATTGATTAGCCAAAATAGAAATTTTCACAGTGTTAGCTGCACGCAAAGTTTAATCTAAAACGAATTGATACATGTTACTCGAGTTGGCTTTGTTTTTATGGGAGTTTAAATAATTCCATATGCATTGTCGCGTCAAGGCTTTGAACAAACGTCTAAGGACCGGAAAAATCTTATTCCGATTTTAATAATATTAAACTGTTTTCGCGTCATCCCTCAAATTAAATTGAGAATGTTGAGC
Source organism: Hofstenia miamia (assembly GCA_900660155.1). Taxonomy (NCBI): domain Eukaryota; kingdom Metazoa; phylum Xenacoelomorpha; order Acoela; family Hofsteniidae; genus Hofstenia; species Hofstenia miamia. Next base: position 573,977 of record CABFPE010000440.1, read on the forward strand.
TTCAATGCTTACAAGTTGTTACAAGAATTGATTCAAGTATTACGCGTTTAAGACGTGATTCTAATGTCCTAACAAATTTGGCTTACAAAGCAATTATTGGCTTCAAGTTTCAGCATTGAAGAATAGATAACGATAATATAAATTGGCTGGTTTAATGGGCCTTGTTTAATATCGGATTTTCGTTAGTTTACGAATATGACTAAAATCGACTTATTAAATGAATTTGTTGTTTTTAAGAAAACTTGTTACAAGATTTCTTTGTTTAGATTATGATAGATTCTAAGTAAGGAACATATAAATCCTCAATGAATAAGTAGTATTTTATAAAATGCAAAAGATAACCATTATTTTTCGAATATAGCACAAAATATAGAATACATTTTTCAGTAACGTCGAAAGTGTTAAATTTCAGAACAGATCGAAAGAAAAATATTTTCATAAATATATATATATATATATATATATATTTACATATATATATATATATATATATATATATATATATATATATATATATATATATATATACAGCATATATATATATCCCACTAAATGCAAATTCAAGTCATTCTCATTATCGGGTTCTAGAAGTCTAGTGGCTTTGAAATATTCTTCGTTGATATAAAATACACCATTTTGCTCTCTATGCTTGCCTGCTTCAACTAACAACTTTCGTAAATGCATTTGGCAAAAAATGGTATTTGAAAGGACTAATCTTGGCACATATTTTCAAATTGAGGATTATAACCAATTTTAACAAACGCTGTTTTTATGCTTCCTACAGATGGTACTGTTAAGAATGATATACTGCAGATATACATACAAACTCGTGATTTGGATAATATCAAATGGAAAAAAGGCGGGGAAACTAAAACTGCTTCAACTAGTTTCTTTGCATTATCACAATTGCAATAATATTCAGGTATCAATGAAATGCTGTTTTTTCAATGTACAAATAACTTTGAAATATGTTATCGAAAAATTCGCTTCGCTTACAGTTTAAGCTTGCAAGTGGAGACAATAAGTAAATAATTTCCATTTTGAAAACAGTATTGACGAGTGCACAAATTTCTTATTAATAGTGGTGCAAGTGTGATAATAACTATTTGGAAGAAAAAATTTGGGCATGTATGCATATAGTTAATAATACTAATATGTATGATGTTGAGATATGTGTTTAGGTCGTTTCTACAAATCATAAGCCAGTTCTAACGTTTCTCTCTGCAGTTAGCCTATTTTTAACTCTCAGCTCGTTTGTGCAAAGACCGGAGCGATTGTGGACATGCGAGGAGCACATTGATCAAGGCATCCTCTCACAAATTCATCTGTACATCAGCGCAGCATCCGCCTTTGTGTACATGTTCAACACTTGCAGAGCTATTCAGTTTTTCACTCACGACAAAACGACCACTTTTCATTGTTCATTTTGCCGAAATCTGTTTTACAGAGCATTTCTCAACAGTTTTATCAGTATTTGTGCTTGTTGTTTCTCCTTTCATCTCAACACCAAGAGCTTTCCAAGCATTGCATTTTTAATTATTGACCATTCTGGTTACTACCAAATTATATTTGCATTGTTTCAATCACTACTTTTCCTACTATTTTTGGTGTTTCTATAAAATGAATCTGCACTTTCTCACGATTCTTCGCTTACTACACCAGTTAGACGTTTTTTATTCAAAACTAATTTTTCGGTGTTAATGGGTAGATGTAGTAATTTACTGTACACAATGGCTGAATATATTGCATTGGTTTGTTAATTATTAACAAACATAAGTTGATGATGAAAATTTATACAGGGTTAAAAATTAATAGACTAAAGTAATGTGCGACTTACACAACTAAAAATAGAGGATGTTTCCAAAGTCACTTTGAAATTTGATAAATCTCTTATGAAACAAGTTTGAGATATCTATACCAGATTTGCTGTTTTAATGGGCTTTTATAACATTTTTAAGAATATTCAATACGGGCAGTCAATACGCAAGGGTAAACATGGTGGAATATCCAACCGTCAGGTTTCAAAATTGATTTTGACTGGCTAAATAAAACATTTTTCAGTAAATAATAAAAAATTAAAATCCAAGGTCGTGGAATTGCTTTTTAGGGTGTATTTTCTCGATATTATCAAAATTTTTGATGTTTTTGGTAATGATTAAGTTGTATCCCCGTCAGAGAATCTCGTGTACGCCCCTGAATGTGCCTCTATTCTGACACTACCAATGCTGCAAGTTAGTCATATTTTTCTGACCGATCTCAACCCAACCCAAATAGAAATTCTTTAAATCTGACCCAATCCAAAACGATTCAAATATGCAGTCAATTGATTTGATATCCCTACCTCGCACATATGTATAACGCTGATAAAACATATTTCCACTTCAAAGCACTTCATTACCTAATAAAATAAAATCTTCTTTGGGTTCATGACATATTATAAAGTGACCAAGAACTTCATGTTATAAATTTAGTCAACGTTGTCAATTGATAAATCTGATCCATCTTTTTGAAAACTTTATCCAAACCGATTGGATAATCTTAAAAATATGGCCCAACCCAAGCGACTGCATTCAATGCGTGACTCATTTGTACACTGCACATTTATTTGTTGGAAATTAGTTAAGTACATGTAAGTATTGTATTCCTTACATATTTAAATGAAGCATAAATCTATTATTCGTGGCAATGGCATTACGAACCTTTTATATCAAGTCAGTAATGTCCTCTACTTTTATTTGCTACATGGCTTCCTCCATCGGTGTTTCACTACAACGTTTTACTGTAAAATAATTGTTCACTGTAGGTTCGACCAGTTGTGTTTCCAGATATATTTGCAGTAATTGCTGCCTTGTTGAACAAAAATGCACTAATTATTCCACCAAATATGGTTCAACAACATTCATCCACTTTTGAACTATCCTGTGAAACTCACTAGTTTAATTATGTGGCGGGGGTGATCTGATCGGAGAGTTTCTTACATTGTGAATCTTTAAGTTCCTTCATCACTAAAACAGACTGCCTTGAGGAATTTGTCATCTTCAGAAATGAATAACAGAAACTCAACGCAAAAGTGTGGATAAAATTGGACATCCTAAAAGAAAGAGTAAAGGCTGTCTGAAAAACAAAAGTTTGCATGTGAAAATAGCTTCATTAAAATAAAACAATTCTAATTTAAACTTCTTAAGTCTTATAAATGGCTCTTTAATAAATTTTTCTAATTGTAAGAAGACAATTATAAAAAAATCCTCCAACTTAAGATGTTAAAATCTTCTCATATAATCCAATTTACAAAATTAGTAAGTTAGCTTTTTTTATAAATCTCCAGTAGTTTTATATACGCATAACAGTTTGATTTATTGCTTAGAGCTTGTGTAAAATATATATTGAAATACATGTCAAATATTAGTAAATATGACATTCTTAAACAACAAAATGACTTCTGACTAATCTTAACTAACGATAAACAGAAAATTCTTGAATCATTTTATTTGCCAAGAGAATATGTGTATTTCATAATGTATCACTTATTGATTCCATAAATATAATCGTGAAAATTACAGCAAGTAAAACCATACCCAACCAATATTTTAGTAGTTTACAGTATGCGGAATTTACAAAGTAAAAGAGCCATTCAAATCGTTACAAAATTTTTACAATAACAATCATCATTAATTATCAGCATTACTTATTTTTAAAGTTAGTCTAATCATTGACTAAACACTTATATTTAAATATACAACTTCAAATTCCTTCCAATGTTTTTTTTGATATCAACAAACATTTCAAATAAATATTTCTTTTAAAGATCACACACGATCATATACCACTTGCTAAATTTTAGAGTCTATTCTGAAGGCCTAGACATGCATTCTTTTATTAAGTTCAGTTTTAAGAATTGGCATCTTTGCAAATCTTTAAATTTCAATATGAAAATATCTTCAATATAAGTAGAGCATTTCGTTTGTTTTAAATCCAGTGTTCCCTATTTTTTTCTCATCACCCAAGATTTACAAAAAAATTATGTACAAAATTTGAGAAAAACTGTAATATGTATTACAAGTAATGGCTTTCTAAGAAGCAAAACGAATATAATTTTCATTTTTCTCTTAGTTTTGGAATCTATTTCAATTGTAATAGAAAAACTAATAAACTATGAGTCAGCAATAAGATTAATGAAACTGGATCATCAAAAAATGTCAATGGAAATAATGGGCTAAAAAAATATTTAACAGGCTGAACTGAACATGAAAACATTTGCTTAATTTCCATCTCTTGCGTATTACTCATTAAATGTGCGTTAACCAAATTGTGTAAACAATTTTGAAAGTTCCTTGCATTAAGAGTTTCAATTTTCGTACTAAAACGTAAAAATGAGTACTTTAGGTTTGCATATGTATGTCAAATTAAATGTTTTGAAAACATCGTTGTTCAAAAATATTTAGTCAAAATTCCAACATAACTGAAACCATTGTATACCCGGATTTTTTGTTTGCAAATTATATATATATATATATATATATATATCTTAACGATCGATTATTATGAATCTCGATTGGTTTATTGCTACGTAGGCATCGCCAATATTGCATGTTCTGCTTCAAAGATTAAACCAATATACGTCTTTCATTGCTCTTTTGAAAGGATGAATCCACATTATTAATTTTTTTCTGTTTTAACGAGTAAGTAATTTTGATTTTCCATTTTGTGTACATTCCTAAACTAATAAATTCCTGAGAACTTTTTCATCACTTGTGACAAGTAAGCAGGTATAAAATATGCTATTTCAAGTTCACACGATTTATATAAACTAACTGTAATTCAAATTCAATAATATAATTGGGATATTAAGGCATAACTACAATTTTTCTGTTTTCTTGAGAACATAACGCCAATAATCATAATTTAGCATCAAATCTTGTTAGAGGCTGGAAGAAAAAAGTCAAGGTAAAATAGTACAGAAAATTGAAGTTAAAATATAAGGTTTAAGATGACATTGTTTTTTCTCACATTTTCTTGGCCTTGTGACAAAGTTAATCAGCCATAGTTAATTAAAACTAATTTTAAAATTTCCACTTTTCCTTTGTAGTGCAGTTTACTTCTAATAATTGCAAAAATGAGCATACAAAGTTTGTGATATAAATTAGTTAACCGTGCTAAAAATATTTCTAAGTTTAAGTATAATTTTTCAAAGTCAAATATAATTTGAAAACTTTCGCAACTGTATTTTGTTATTTGAAATTTCTACTATAATTTCATAAATGAAATTTCAATTCTGATATTTTAAGCTCAATTAAATTATTTAAATGCAAGCTTTTAAATACTTTTAACTAATTCCGTCCACCCATTTGTGAGTAAGAAATTTTATAGAGATAATTATTATATTATTGAAATTGCAATACTTTAGTTGGTTGAAGAACTAAAATTTTCTCAACTCTTAAATTTTAATAGTATTCGCTACTTATATTAAAACAACAATTTTTTTTTAAATTAAAGACCTTTCTTAGTAACGGTAAAACGGCCGCAGGCTCGTAATTGTCAATAATTTTTTGACACAACTTCATAACTTTAAAAGTGACAGGAAAAAAGATTGTCAATTCAGTTATTATATTTTTCCAACTACTTCCAAATTATTTCCAATTATTTTTCCTTTCAACTTGAGAATACATGGAGCCTGGCATCAGGCTTCCTCATTGACATTTAAGTGCTCACATACATTTGCAGTTGAAAGAAGTAAACTAATATTGCTTTATCTCTCACAATCACAAAAAATTTTAGAAACTGTGAATTGTAATAGATTTCTTATAAAGTATAACTAAAGCGCTTATGTAAGCATTAATTTGTAAGTATCCTCTCTCTTGATGATAACTTTACACTACAAGTTTGCTTATAAAGTAGCTTTGTATTTCATTGTGGACGTTTTACATTTAATGACTAATTTGGGAAGGAAATGCCTTACCAATATAGGAACCGTATCTTAAGAAATGAGCATTGAAAAATAATAAATTTATTTATGAACACTCATCACGAATATTAATGACTAGCATGGTAAGTATATGATAAATGTATTTAGACATGTTTGATCGAATATTGAACGTTGTAACTCAGTCAGCGCCCGGCAACGACAATGACTTTGCAGATCGGCTCAACTATCGATATACAGCTGCGATTTATCTCATGTGTGCAATGATACTAGTTGGAAAGCATTATGTTGGAGACACAATCAAGTTTGCAAATTTATTCTTATAAATTGATGATATTATTTGATTTTAATAATTATAATGAAATTTGAAAAAAAATTCTGAGTGTCTTAACTGTAGAAATCCGGTTGTTCGGAAAATATTCATATTGATTTGTTTAAGTTCTTTTCAAGAAAAAGCTGAGAAGAAATATGAATCATTAATTTACCCAAATGCTATTTTTTTTCAAATAAGCATGAATTAAATAACTTGCAAAACATAATTATGCATAATTATATAATAATTATTTGATATATGATTGTATATATACTACATGATATTCTAGCAGTTTGAAATGTAATGCCTAAGTAAAGAAAATGAGTTCAATAAGTATGCAATGTATGCATACATCAAAGGGTCGGAATTTGCAAACAAAATTTATGCACTTTTTAATGCATGTTTTTAAACGTTTAATAAATATTATTTAGAGAAAAAATTGAAATTCATTTTTTTCCAATTTATGATAATATAATAATATTATAAAAAATACAATATAATGTAAAAAATTATGATATAATATAATTATATTATAAAAATACAATTATACACATAACTTTATATAGCTATATATATATATATATATATATAT
>CABFPE010000440.1:581801-593183 GCA_900660155.1 Hofstenia miamia
ATATATATATATATATATGCATCCTTAAATATGTCTCAATGAGCTTGAAATATATATAAAAAAACAGTTCATGGACTCCAAACTTTATAAATACATGAAAATTAGTTACGGAGAGAATTTAGACCATTTTGAAAAATTCGAAATTTTCAAAGAAAACGTGTTAATCTTCCAACAACCTCAGGCACAGCAATGCTCATTAATGAGAAATTTTGGAGATTGTGTTAAAGTATGTTTCCCAATAGACTTACCCATGCCCCATGATTTTCTTATTTGCTTATCATTTCTGAGAAAATTCTTTGTAAATATGAAGACACGTTTTGGCCTTTAAACCGAAAGCGGGGATGTTTAAAGTTAACCAACAAGTGTTTCCTTATGGCATTTTGGATATATGTAGCAATTGCATAATTTTCTATTTTCATAAATTCAATAATTACTTTTGCGAATGAATGATTTCTAACATTCGCCAATAGAGGGATACAAAATTTAGTGACAAAATCTTTTGAAATGCATACTTAAGCTGTTTTGATTTTTAGATTTTTCAGATGTTCAAAGGTTAGAGTGCATTTGATTATAGCCTGTTTTTTGGATCAAGTGTAGAATTTATGGTAATTTCGATCAGAATTTTCTTAAGGGGAAATCACAGTTGTATTAGAATAAGTGACCTCGTGAAATTTTTGAAAATATTGAAAAAATTACCCCCAAAGAATGCATTTCACCACTTTCATTTTGTAAATTTTTCAATCTTTTTTTTTTACTCTGCTTGAGTGAGAAATCATGTCCCATTGAAATTGAATGTTTCAGTTTGAATGGATTTTTAATGTGAGGAATCAGCGCCACATCAGAAGTGGACACGGGTTGAAAATTTCCAAAGTGAGCTGCACCGCAAATGCAAACTCAACACCTTGTTCGAGCTTAAACCTCATTCCAAATTTTTGCTCTCACAGGACCCGCACAACATTTTAACCTCTTAGAAGCCACAGTTGTATATTTCTTATATTTTTAGCAATAACTGAAACATAGCGAACAGTAGGTTATGTATAGTCAAGTTTCTGTTAGATTAAGAAAACATTCTATAGATTTGACTTTTTCGATAAAGGAATGGTTTTGCTAGTTTGGCTTAGAACATAAATATTCAATTTAGGATCGCATTAAACTCGTAATTTTTTGACACGCCTCCATCGTGAAATAGTTTTGTGTCTGACAGTTATATGAACACTAGGATCTTTTCACCTACTCCACATCACATAAAAGAAGGTTTACTTTGCATAATACACTGAGAACATTTAGATGGGATATGCCTCGAAAAAATTCATTGTCTTGCTCAATCTTAATACCTTTAGTAGTTAATTAGAAAATTCTGAACAATTCTTAGTAAACTTAGCTCACACGCAAAAATTCAATTTGATGTGAATAATAGAATCAATACTAACAAAGAAATTTTTTACAAAGGAGAGTTCAAAGTTGTTATCAAAATAATTATGGGTACATATGTCTGCTATGCTTTTTCGTGAATGAATATCCATGCAAGAAAATTTAGGTGATAGTTTTCTATCGTTTTGTTAGTGTTTATTATTATACATGAAAAATGGATGGATTTTACTACCTGTCTTCCTTCCCATAAAATTTCTAGCCAATTAATAGATAACATCAACAGCAAGATAGAGGAATAAGTGGATGTAAATATTGTGAAATCATGAACATAACAAAGAAGTTTTGAACTAGTGCTCTCTACTCCAAGTTGGATTGCATTGCTGAAAAAACTGCAACAAAACAAAAGAACATAGTAAACATAGAAATCCTTGTTAACAATGCTACAGCATTGAGGTATTTTGGAGTAGTATGCCCTTCTAATACATGCCAAAGCTAATATGGAATTCAGTGCGGAGAAGCAACTAATGTAGATGGAATTCATCAGAATCCACGCGGTGTTGGAGAAAATGCAATGATTCAAGCAATTTGTTTAATGAAGCTTTATAGTCAGAGACTCGATTATTTATTTGATATTAATATTTTATTTTACCATTAAGAGCAGCGAATCACTCGAAGTTTGTTAATGGGAGAATAATTTATTAGAAAACGCGCAATAAAAATCATTTATACGCTTTGTCTGCCTTATGCAACTTTTGAAACATCGCTATCCATTTGGTTTCACTGATATACTATAAAGGAAATTATATATGCATCATATATATTGCCCATAGAGGGAATTCTTTTGATGCTATTACGCGGCTGTTTTTTTAGTAAAAAGAGCTATTAATTCCATTTAATTTAGAGCGATCTGATATATACTTCTATCTCAAAATAAAAGGTTTTTTACAGTATAACTTGATGTGAAGAGTGTCCCATTGAGACAAATCAATAGACATGAAACAATTTTGAACGAAATTTTTTTACATTATAGCATTTTCTTTACCGCATATCAACTTTATGCGAAAAATAATGTCAGCAAGATATTCACCTTTTCTAAATAGTAGTAACAGTGGGTTTGACAGAGTTGAATATGGATTCCATCAATTACATAATTTGACCTGCTCTATTGTTGTCATTTAGGAATTTTTATATATTTATTAATTTGTGAGTTAGTTGTGTTTAAAAAAAATGATGAAACCATCGCGGGTAGCTTAGAGCAATAACATAAATTGACATTTAAATTGCAATTCAAAATTAAATTATTTAAATAATATTTAATTACTTTAAAAATTTCAAAAATCTAAAAAAATATAATTTTGAGTTGGTGACATAATTGCTTGAGATTTAAAGTTTGTAAATCATAATTCTGAATATTTCACCACTTTTCACTATTCATTTCACCATGTTCGCTTAGCTGCTTTTCTGTCGTCGACCATTCTGTGAATTGCAATTACGTGAAAATATTAAATTTGCTGTTCTTTTTTACTCAACTCCCATATCATGTCCCATTTTGTCATCATTTGTCATCAACCCTGTCCCACTTCCTCCAGCATGCGACCTAAGCATAGACTTTATTTATTTTGAAAAATAAGTTCATTGTGCTTATTAATTATTTAGTGAAGTCTTGGTGATGTATTACAAATACAGTATACATAGTTTAAATATATATTCTAATTCACACTAAGTGATGCCTTCTTTAATGATTTTATAATAAAATAAAAAAAAATACAAATATTTAGCTTACTTTTAAAAACCAATTTTTTTTAAAAATAATTGACAATATATACTAGAATCATTCATCCACTAACTGACTGAGACTTGACCTCAATCCATGTAGTTCTAGAGGCTCAAAGAGCACGATCATTTCAAAAGAATAAAATAATTGAATGTTTATATAATATTTTCCAAACAGTAACTGTAATAAATATATTTTATTCTTTTGTTCTAAATCTAACTATTTCATTATATTAATCCTTGTTAATAATTGGATTGCACTGGTGTCTATTATTTATGAAAACACTCTACCTCTTGATTTATTAATCTGTAAATTGATAATCATATTTTTTAAATATACTATTTTGTCAATATTTCTAGTATTGCAAATTTAATCCTTCTATTTTTCAAATTTCACTTGCAATTGCAAAGTCATTACAAATCCCATACTTTGTTGTATTAAATATATTTATACAATATATCTATTGAATATAATGTAAATCTCTTGTGTAACGACATGAATAAACTAATGGGAGGCATTCATATTTGAAAAAAGCATTTGATGAACTTACAATTTGCGCATACTATTTACATGTGGTTTGATGAAGAACTGTGTGATTATGTATTAAATGCTACTCCTAACTAGAAATTACGTTGAGATAAAAAAATCAGTTTTCTGGGTAGCTAGCTGTTCAATTCTTCTTAAAATTAATTCGTATATTAAGTGTTTGAAGTACACACAAGTTGTGGGGTTCAATCGCTCTGTTAGCAGAAGTTTCAATATTGTAATGCCTCCATAAATTTTGGAACGAACATATGAAGTACTTAGGGATAGAAATGTTTAAGAGTGCAAATTTGAGTAAAAACACTAAATTTTATTACTGAGTAATTTTAGAAAATCTAAATTGTTCTTTGAAGTTAAACCAAAATCTGTCGTTTCACTATAATAGTTCAATTAGACATTTTCAACATTTACATAAAGGTCATTAAGATGTCATTTAATTTTATTTGTTTATTGACTGAAGTATCGTGCATTGCGATAAAATAACATCAAGAGTTTTTTCCTGCTCCTTTTCAAGCCATAATTTAAGATTACAGAAAACTTATGAAAGAAGATTAATGGATTTAACTTAATTACTGGAACATTAATTTATTCTAGTTTTTCTCACACCGGGCTTAAGTTTCAGACATTAGCAAGGTGACATAATTTAACAATTCAAGATAGTCCCTTTCGGTGTTTGGGGACTGTCAATTATCATGTACAAAGGGTTCTATGTTATGGTTACGTCAAACCTTGATATACCATTTCATCAAGAGCAATGAATTTAAGTATGAGGCTTTGCACTAGGGGTAACAACATGTCCTGGCTTAGAAATGAAAGTGGAAAAATAACAGATCATTGCACGTTAAGACGGAAAGCATAAGAATGACACTGAAAGTCATTGTTTTGCACATTTGGGCATATATATATATATATATATTGAAAAACGAAAGCAGGCAATTTCTCCCCAATTAATGTTTTATGAATGGGTTTTTTTTCCATAATTGTATCTCAAAATTACCAAATAATTTGTGCACATTTTCAAACATACCTACGAAATTATCTTTGCATATGAATCTGTTTTAGAAATCTATAAAGTTTTCTATTTTACTAATTTTTAGAGATCATTAGAATTTGGCTTGGATATTTGTTGGCATTTAATCTAAAAAACTATGTGCAGTCGTTAACAAACTCACTGCTAATAAACAAAAAATGATTTCTTCTCCATGTTTTACATTCAAATACAACTTTTTAAAAAGTATATGATTTTTTGAGCAAAAATATGTCGTTATTCTTATTTTTTAATCACCATTTCTGCATTTTCCTATCGAAAATACAAGGAACCGGGAAGTATCATGCCCCATGGTAAGAAGTTGGTACGACATACCGCCAAGCCCTACTCATTTTCTTATATATTTTGTTAAAATTACAGAGGCTGGTCAAGTAACAACGGAATTTCCCTCATAAAATGAATGCTGCTCATTCAATATCTATATTTATTGGTTTTGTGGCAGAAATTTTTTTGAAAAATTCGTTTTTCTTTGATCTATGAACAGAAATCTATTCGGTAACGAAATTTCAAAAAGTTAACATCATGTTTACAGGTATATACCATGTACATCATAACATACTGTTCCTCTATTAAACTACGTATATGATTAATGTCATATTGATCTGGGGTTAGTAGACTATCCTATCACCAAGTATTGGCATAGCTAAAATATTAATCCCATTGAAAATTATCAAACGAATTGGTGTTACATAATAACGGAATTTCAGTGGCTCTGTAACTAGACATAGGTTCTATTTCTTACTAATTTTTACTGTAATTTCTTTTATTGCATTAATATCAGTGTAATTAAAGTCTTAGTTGCATAAATGTATGTATATATAAAGAAAAAAGCATAACTTGGAGATTCATTTTTCATTCTAAATGTTAACTATCGCGTTAACAAGATTATATTTGAGGACTTGTTTTTTCAGTAATTCGTGGATTGGAGGATATCAGATGAATCGATTCAAAATAATTCCATGGATCCGGAATGGACAAGTATGGGACAGATTGACTATTTTCAATAAAAAATGTGATTTATGCAAAAATTTTAAAAATCTTTTCACGCCTAGTGTTTAAATAATAAAGCCACAACTAGCTGAAAGAGAAGACGATTCTCTATCCAGGTGGTGTTTTCAGATTTGAGATATCTGTATTATTTAATGACTTATGAGAATTAAAGAGTTTTTATAGAAGCCATCGCAAATTGTAAAAAAAATTCCTCAGAATAATGAAATGTTTATATTATGGTGAATGAATTTTTAGGGGAATATATAGGTTTTTACAAAAGCTTTTACATAAATAATTAATGCAAGAGTGACCAGTAACTGTAATGCTTAAAGTGTCATAAAATATTTATTTTCAGTCACAAATTCAGGTTAAGAATGACAGATCACAGATATTGATTTACATATTGAATTTGTACAGACGATATGATTTCAATATATTCGGTGCAAATGTATGAAATTATTACAGTTCGTAGGTGCGAAACATTTTAAAGACAGACGAGTTTGTGTTACTGGAGTCTTTAGAATTCGGTGATTTCAATGATTTCTTTTGAGAAGAACAACTTCCAAAATGACAAGATCCCAAAAGTAAATTTTTATGTTTCAACCAGTACTCAAAGTCACTGTTTTCATCCAAGTTCAACCAGATGTCATATAGTTTTTTAGAGTCTGGGTTGGTTAAAATCTCTCTCGCTTTACAAAGTTGAATGAATTGATCTTGGCCTTGTAGTTTTTGCTGATGAGATAATTTGTCTGGGTGTAGAGTACGTGATCTGACTTTAAATTCAGTTTGTATTTGTTCAATGGATGATCCTTGACAACAGCCCAAAACTTCGTATAGATTACAAAATTTGTCTCTACTTTTATCTAAAATATAGAATTGTCATTACAAATGAATGAACTTTGTAGGGTTCTTGAATGTGTCTCACTTAATTGCTTACTTACAAAATTCGAAGAGATTTAATCCGCTATTAAAAAAATATCAAATCATGTAATTGAGTTTGAACACTTAACGACTTATACTGCGTTGAAATAGTATAACCAAATTCTTATTATAACTTATTTGTTTCTTGATAAGTTTTCTTAACTAAAATACTTTTAACTTTAAATTCCATCATATCAATATTTCACAAAAGTAATGGGAACATTTTATCAGTCATTTTATTTATTATATATATATATATATATATATATAAATGTAAACATTTATTTATACAATCATTATATTGAATTAGTAATAGCGAAATTATTTTAGGAATATGCAAAAATATATAAATTTTAATATATCCCTAATGTTTGCTTTCAATGAATCAAATGTGTGCTTCTTGATGATGTCAAATAATGACTGGGGATAGATAATATGAAAAAATGAAAAGACTGTATATATATATATATATATATATTCAAATTAGATAGCATGCATTTTAGATGCGAAAAGGCAGCTGGCTATCTTTTTTAATAACGCATTCTCTTTGAGTTTCCGACAACGATTCATGAATTGTGTAGAGTAAAATTAGTTTACTAAATGTACATTCAATTAAGTGATGTCAATTTGATATTGGCAGTGTTGTCAATACATTAGCTATTGTGAATACATTGAACACCTTTGGCTTTCCTACAAATTGAGCATTTAAATCGTGTTTGTTGTTTGGTGTTGTTAGATGGGTATAGAAACAACAACGGAAGGCAAGAAGGATGGAAAAAAGAAAAAGAGCAAACATAGGAAGCAAATAACAGTATCATATTCTTGCAACGGTGGTTACGATGAAAAGAAGCTAATATGTGATATTGTTTCTTCTCTAAGAAAAGATTATAATTTACAAAACGATATTTGGATAGATAAAGATGAGGAGTGCTTAATGTCATCTTCATGGATGTCATTAAGAATGGAAGCTATTGAGAGATGCAAGGCGGCTATATTAATTACCTCTAAGGCATTTTGGACTGATAAGATAACTGTCGGTGAGCTGAAAACTCTTCTAGAACGCAACAAACAGAAAGCGGATTCAGTCAAAATCTATGTTATTATCTATGATAGCAACAGCTTACCACCACCTATATTATCAAGTGTTACTTCTGTGGTTGATCTTTCAGATTATCATCAAATGAGTACGGTGGAAAGAAGCTTTGTTGTAGTTGGGAGCATCGGACATGAAATTGAAAAATATTTCTCAAGCGGAAAAAATAAGGTCAAACCTCAACTTTCAAATGCAACTACCGAAGAATTCAAAGACAAGTTTTTGCTTAATTGGAGCGTTTTTGATGTGCAATCTTGGCTCTTAAGTATTGGCTTATCGGAATTTCATTCAAATATATTTTTGGAAAGGGAAATTGATGGATTCTTACTTGCTGCATTAAGTGAAGAGGACCTAACTTCCAGTCTTCTCATTGAGCATAAAATCATAGTAAGGAAAATACCAGAGGCTGTGAGGACTATAATCTCGAATGCAAAACGCAAAGAAACGAATTGGCATTATAAGTTTAAGAGCCAGAAACCAAAACCAAATCATGTTTACCTCATATATGATCCTGCAGACGTACAAACTGTTTATTTACTTAAGTCGGAATTAACAGAAAGAGGGTTTAAAGTGGAAACCCATTCCAATAACTTAGGACAATCTCGCGAAGAATTTCTGATTGAAAATGGTCCGATATTTGGTTCATGTTCGAATTTTCTGGTAATACTAAGTGAAAATGCTGGAACGTCTCCATACGTTTACAATGAATGTATCTTCATCGATTGGATGGAAAGATTAATTTCAGTGGCTTTGCTACCAAATGGTCACATAAAAATTAGACCAGGGCTTAAAGCACTTTTGAGCGATAAAAGCACCGTTGATTTTGATCCCAGCGACTTGAAGCAGTCTGTTGACATCATTGAATATTTGATAAAACCAGCTACGCGAACAAACAACAACGTGGTATTCGAAAAAACATTCTTGAACTCATTGTCAGAAAAAATTGGGCAGCTAAAAATAATGTTGGCTAAGTACGAAGAAAACTCAGCCGAAGATGATAAAATAAGAGTTTATTTAAGTTATCAGTGGAGTACACAAATTGAAGTGCATCGTTTGGCAAAATATTTGGAGCAATTTAATATTGTCAGTTGGGCAGACTTTAGTACAGCAGCGATACCGCAAAAGTCAAGCAAAAATTCAAGTGAAACCTCAGTTCCTTCAATAGCAGCGACTCTTCTAGACACCCTCGACAACGTAATCATTGAAGAAATGAAACGATCAACTGCAGTGCTCTGCTGTATTAGCGAAGAATATTCCAATTCAATGAACTGTCATAAAGACTTGTATTCCTCTACTACTCTTCGCAAACCGATAATCCCCGTGCTTTTAACCAACACTAAATTCCCACCTGACTCTCCTCAAGAAATCAAACACTTCATGGTTCAGTGTCAGGATCGATTGATAGACTTGTCTAGCCCCATGTTGTTCAAGAGTAACTTACCAAAGTTAGCAGCAGAAATCCTAAAAATTGCGAAGGCTCAGGCCAAATACAAAAGTGATGCACACTAACGATAATGTTCTTAACTGAGTTAAACAGTATTTTAAATGCTTACCGGTCATTTGTAGTGAATGATTAATAAATGAAATAATTTGATAAGAATTGTGTGTTGACACGTGATTATAATTGATAAAAATGATCACGAAATGTCACTTATAATTTCTACGTAGTATGATTAATAACATCGAAGAAGTTACGTTCAATCACCATTTTTAGTTAGTTTTATAAAATTAGCTCAAAAGAAGTATTATCTATCCGCTAAATATAAGATAAGATTTTAAATGGCAACACTAATTTTCAAATTTTCCCAAAATAATTTTTAGCACCAAACAGTGGCGCGCTTATGATTTTTAAATCGGGGGGCTGACACTGACACCCATTCTTTCAGAAAAAAAATTACAAAAAAAAATTTTTTGAACAAAAATAACTGTACACAAAATGCAATCGTCTGTTTTTAACAGCAAATTGATTGACAACATCTTGAATTCACGTGAACTATTTTCAATTTTGAGGAAAATAGAACATTTTTCTTAAGTGTTCGCAGTTGGCCCCAAAAAGGAGGGGCAGTCGCTAACCTGCACCACTGGCACCAGAGTATTTATAGATATAAAGAAAACAAGTGTTTCAAAATAACATTAAAGATAATTTCTTTAATCGACTTTACTTCTTGCATATAAAGATACAATAAAGCACATTTTACAAAATTAACATTACAAAAATAGAATATTTAAGAATCACCAAATATAAAATTGTTTTTTTTAAAAGAACGAAAATCAATACATATAAAATTAAACATTACAATGATTATGTTTTGGGTGATTGATTGAAAAACTTGTATAATGGTTGAGTTTGTGTTCCAGATGTCAAGAATTGCTTGAACCCTAACCACCATATCTTGATAAAAGAAGTGTAGCATTTCCCCGCTGTAAAATTACTGACAATTGCTGGAAAAAATATGTAGAAATCATATTCAGATGCAAGAGGCACTTCTGGCAGAAGACATAAAAGACATCTTGGAGAATACTTTGATAGCAATTGGTGACCATCCTCCTAAAGCTTCCACTGATAGTGGTATGAAGGATATACCAGTTGCTGAACATGATTCTGCATATTTAGTGAGCTTTCGGTTGTCTGANGAAGTGCATCGTTTGGCAAAATATTTGGAGCAATTTAATATTGTCAGTTGGGCAGACTTTAGTACAGCAGCGATACCGCAAAAGTCAAGCAAAAATTCAAGTGAAACCTCAGTTCCTTCAATAGCAGCGACTCTTCTAGACACCCTCGACAACGTAATCATTGAAGAAATGAAACGATCAACTGCAGTGCTCTGCTGTATTAGCGAAGAATATTCCAATTCAATGAACTGTCATAAAGACTTGTATTCCTCTACTACTCTTCGCAAACCGATAATCCCCGTGCTTTTAACCAACACTAAATTCCCACCTGACTCTCCTCAAGAAATCAAACACTTCATGGTTCAGTGTCAGGATCGATTGATAGACTTGTCTAGCCCCATGTTGTTCAAGAGTAACTTACCAAAGTTAGCAGCAGAAATCCTAAAAATTGCGAAGGCTCAGGCCAAATACAAAAGTGATGCACACTAACGATAATGTTCTTAACTGAGTTAAACAGTATTTTAAATGCTTACCGGTCATTTGTAGTGAATGATTAATAAATGAAATAATTTGATAAGAATTGTGTGTTGACACGTGATTATAATTGATAAAAATGATCACGAAATGTCACTTATAATTTCTACGTAGTATGATTAATAACATCGAAGAAGTTACGTTCAATCACCATTTTTAGTTAGTTTTATAAAATTAGCTCAAAAGAAGTATTATCTATCCGCTAAATATAAGATAAGATTTTAAATGGCAACACTAATTTTCAAATTTTCCCAAAATAATTTTTAGCACCAAACAGTGGCGCGCTTATGATTTTTAAATCGGGGGGCTGACACTGACACCCATTCTTTCAGAAAAAAAATTACAAAAAAAAATTTTTTGAACAAAAATAACTGTACACAAAATGCAATCGTCTGTTTTTAACAGCAAATTGATTGACAACATCTTGAATTCACGTGAACTATTTTCAATTTTGAGGAAAATAGAACATTTTTCTTAAGTGTTCGCAGTTGGCCC
>CABFPE010000440.1:596783-616184 GCA_900660155.1 Hofstenia miamia
GAAGACCAGCATGACAAAAAGATGTCCCCAGGACGAGCACGAGACTCAGTGAGGTTAGACTTTTCAAGCTCAGGAGACAAAGCACATTTCGAAGCAGTTGAAAAAATAGCGTCCCTGAGTCAATCATGGCATGCAATTCTTTCACCATCAACCGTGCAGGACATGGCATGATCACCGAATAAATCCAAAGGCTTAAAGCATTTTGGACATTTTTTATCATTAATTAAAGGGATGCCAAGCTGATAGCAAAGCAAAATTCGGAATTCTGCAGGAGTGAAAGAAAGACCAAGTGCTTTCAAGGGAATGGCAGCCAACCAATCCCCACTTCCTGGTATGGAACAAGAGAGAAGTCTTGCTTTATCGCGAAGAGACAAACTGGAGGATAAACAAGTATTCTGGCTGACTTGCTGTAAAAGTGAACAAATAGACTTCTGTGCTTTTGGGGCCATGTGTAAAGGCATTTCAGTCAATGCTATTCCTTTGTTAGAAAGTTCTTGCAAACACTGATGTGGCACACAGTAAATATAATCATCAATAGGAACAATCTGATTACATAGTTCTTTATTGTCCACATATGACCCTAAGAACGCTGCAGAAGCAATTGTTGACGCTAGTGGTAATCCAAGACCTCCTTTAGAAATTGGCAAGGATGCTTGTAGTCTTTGTGACACAGAAACAGCTGAACCTGCTATACTTTCTAGAGACTGATGAACTGCTGAATCAAATTCTTCCAANTGCAGAAGCAATTGTTGACGCTAGTGGTAATCCAAGACCTCCTTTAGAAATTGGCAAGGATGCTTGTAGTCTTTGTGACACAGAAACAGCTGAAGCTGCTATACTTTCTAGAGACTAATGAACTGCTGAATCAAATTCTTCCAATTCTGTAGTAACAGTTGCGGGATTAGAAGTTCTTAAACAAAACGATATCTTAGGTAGTGAAGCACAGCTCCTTAACAGATGCAATTCTAACTGTGGATCTTCAAGTAATTTTATGTCATTCATAATTTGAATGGACTTAGAAACACGTTTCGAGAAGAACTCTTGGACAAATTTTGGAGACTTGGAGATAGGAGCTCCAAGAGTGACAATACCATCTTTTCGTCTGNGCCATGTGTAAAGGCATTTCAGTCAACGCTATTCCTTTGCTAGAAAGTTCTTGCAAACACTGATGTGGCACAGAGTAAAGATAATCATCAATAGGAACAATCTGATTATATAGTTCTTTATTGTCCACATATGACCCTAAGAACGCTGCAGAAGCAATTGTTGACGCTAGTGGTAATCCAAGACCTTCTTTAGAAATGGGCAAGGATGCTTGTAGTTTTGTGACACAGAAACAGCTGAACCTGCTATACTTTCTAGAGACTGATGAACTGCTGAATCAAATTCTTCCAATTCTGCTGTAACAGTTGCGGGATTAGAAGTTCTTAAACAAAACGATATCTTAGGTAGTGAAGCACAGCTCCTTAACAGATGCAATTCTAACTGTGGATCTTTAAGTAATTTTATGTCATTCATAATTTGAATGGACTTAGAAACACGTTTCGAGAAGAACTCTTGGACAAATTTTGGAGACTTGGAGATAGGAGCTCCAAGAGTGACAATACCATCTTTTCGTCTGTTGATTGATTTGGGCAAAGCACTGAAATCGCAATTAGGATTAGGCGACCAAACTTCACATTTAGTTAAACTAATTTCTAAGCCTACTTTTTTCATAGCTAACACCACAAACTCAAATACTTTACACAAAGATGGAACGTCCCCAAACCAGAGAACCATCATCTAAATTCCAAGCGTTGCATGCTAATTCAGGAAATTTTTCTTTGATAGCAGAAACGATTGGGTGAATAGCTAAAGCAAATAAAAGGGGAGCCAAGGGATCACCTTGTTGAATTCCGCAAGCTGAAAGCAAGGATTTAGATCCAAATTTCAATCGAGAAGGCTGAGAGCAGCAAAAATAAACCCAATGATATAACTGTGGAAAATGAAGTTTAACCTGAGAAAATATTGCTGAACGATTAATACTGTTAAATGCATTTTTGATGTCTACCTGGAGAAATGCTAAATTTGTCTTCGATCCAACAGCTTCCACCAATCCATTCAAAGCATGGATGACGGCTTCACAACCTCCCTTAATGCCTACACCAACTTGAAGTGGAGAAAAAAGAGCAGCTGCCCTATTCCTTGACAATTGACATAAGCATTTGGCAATCAATCTTCGAAGAACTTCTCCCACAGCAATTGGGCGAATTCCACCGCCCTTTTTCTTCAATGCAAAAAGATTAGCTCCACAAAGATATGGTGCAATTTCATCATGAGCATTACCAGATATTAAACAGTTGATTACTTCGAGCACCGATGCAATTGCTTTGTCCCCATATTCAGGTGTTGGGTATTGGAGTGCATTAATCAGATGGGAAGCATAAAGTTTAGAGACACCGGCAGCAGAATTCCTGGGAAAGCTTTTCACACATTTAATCAGAATGTCATTGTTTATCACAAATGGCTGTGTCTTCAGTACTATAATCTATTTTATTTTTTGAAGTTTTGGGATGCTTCTCCTTTAGTGCATGAAATGTTTGCTCATCGAAGCTTAGACCATCAGATCTTAGAGCTGCTATGGCTCTACGAAAACTGCCTTCGTGACCAAGCTGTCTAGCTCTCTTAAGATTTTGGCTGGAACTGACAGAAGATGATTTATTTTTAATGTTGCCAGAACTTACAGTTGCTTCGTACCAGATTTGAGCATAATCACCATTCAACCAACGCTCTAAGCGGCTCTTGAGAATTGACTCTTCGTATTTCAGGTGTTTGGAGCCCCTACGGGGAGGAGACCGAAGAACACAAGCAGGCAAAATAAAAATCTCCACCCAATGATTAATAAAACTTCGCTCCCGCTTAACCTTACTAAAAGAGTGATTCACAGCTTTAGCCCAGAGATTACGGCAGCTGATTGGAACAATCTTTCTGGTAGGAATATAAAACATTTCAATACCAGAAAGTGAGGGAAATACAGGCGTTATTCCAAGTGAACGAGATGGTAGCCCTGAACCTTCACATCTGGAACCATTGACAGTATGATGTTTAACAAGTCCTGAACGTTTACACAAATCAGAAGCATGCAGAAATATGCTACAAATGTTAGTATTTAATGATAGTAATGAAAGCTGCTGTGTGAGAGTTGTGTGTGAATTGGATTGCTGAACATCTTCTGAATTGTTGATTGAAAAATATTCGCCATCAGATCCAATTACAATAATTTCATTTAAAGATGTCTCTTTTTTCTTATTGCGTTTTCTTTGTTTCATTGAAATTTAGATTGTATATGGTCTCTTGATGTTATGCTATAAATAATTTTCAAACCGTTTAGTTTCCCATTTATTGTATTGGGCCTACATATATTTATTGCGGTACATACTGTTTGTTGTTATGACAATTACTATTATTTATTAAACTAAACTATTGGCAATGCGTGTATTGTTAGTTATAACAAATACACCCAATTTAGACCATCAGTACAAGGCTTCATTTTAATACAATAATTCATAAATGAAAAATCATGTATTTGTAGGTGTTTACATTTTCTTTCCTCGAATTCTTTAGTTTTTCATTTCTTTCTTCAAAATGCGAACTTCATCCTTATATTGTGCATTCAATGTGAACTTAAGATAACACATATAGATATTTAATTAATAAATTATCTAATGTATGTACATATAATGTCTACAATGTAGAAATTAACTAAAAATCCGTAGCACCCTGAAATTTTTCTTCATTTCTAAGCAGCTTCCCTGCAGCACGTTTACTGGAGTTGTGTCATTGTGGACAACTTCTGCTTAGAAAATTATCCGTTTTCAATTGGGCTTAGTAATTATTGTCATTTCGGCTGAGCTGGAATTAGACTGAATTATCCAATGTACATATAGATATATGTTGCCGAATTGATGATGTTGAACTATAAGTAGAGTTCCTTAATAAACAACATTACTAAGGATGTAAGAGGCACAAGAGATCTGAGGCATTACTAATTTATTAACTTTTATTTAAAGAAAAATATTGATGTTTCGAATAAATTAAGTTCCGCTAATAAAAGACTAATAAGATAAGCTAAGATAAGATATTCTTTATTCAGATAAATGTTGACAATTAAAAACTGATAATTTATCTGAATAGCGTCAAAAATATACAAACATACATACAAATACATACAAAAGCAAAGTATACTATGCAATAAATCTAACAGGCTAGGGGGAAATTACTAGGAGATTTCAAGTACGGGTTGTTGAGTAATCATTGTTGTAGAATTTGTATCCTAGCCATGATTGTCCTGAGATATACTTTTGCTTAAGATAAATTTTAATTTGTTTCTTAAAAGCTCTTAGTTTTTCAATATTCTTTATCTCTTTAGGTAATGAATTCCATGTTCTGATAGCGGTATTAATAAATGATTCTTTCAAGACTTTTTTTCTGTACTTAATGCAGGAAAAATGTTTTGATCTGGAGTTTTGTTTATGAATAAAACCAGGCATTGAAATCGTATTATAAGGTGGAAAGTTCTTGATGAGTTTAAAAAATGTCAACATAGTATTCAAAATGACAAGCTGTCTTGAAAAAGGATTGATTTGGAAATGTAGTCCTTAGTTCTGGCGGAATTTTTCTTTGAGACATTAAGTGCCCATTCTAATTGCACATCAAGTTTCTTAAAAAAAGCATCTTTTATATCAGTGAATAATATATTTGCATAATTTAGATGACTCATTATAAATGCATGAAAAAATTGAATTATTGCACAAGCTGGTAATTGCATTACTATCATTGACATATTTCTTATACCAATGGCTAATTTTAAATCCTTGTTTGGAGCTACAAGTATTACAGGGCAGATGATCTAATTAGTGCAAAGATTTTCAAAATTATTATTAGCATTGAAGAAATCAAAAAAAGTCTTTAAATTATATTTCACATGTTTGGATGTATTAAGAAAATTATTTGATGTCTTCAAATGAGTGTAATAGACTAATGGAACAACTTAATGGAAAAATATTGAAACAATAAAATAAAGAAAAAAATAAAAAATAACTGATATCTTACATAATTGTCTTTAAAGACATAACTTTTAGATTCTTGGTAATTATTAGTTGACTAAATTTTGCTGCTCTTGATCCTACCTGTAACCTGCCTTAATGGTGTGTATTGACCTCGGATCTGATTCGGCATTTAATTATTAAATAGCTTTAAATACGGCATGTCGAAGCGATATTTAACCTTAAATAACATTGTATACTTTTAAAGACACAAACACATTTCTAAGAACAATTCCTCCAAGTATATCAATTTTACTTGAAACCTTAAACTTTGCAAATGATAAAAAACATTTTCATTAGATATTATTAGCTCTATTGCTGTCTGGTTGAAAGCTTCCAGCCTGTTAATTTTATTTTTTGCAATTAAAGAGCGTAAATGAATTTTCAGACTTTGGATATCTTTGTTTTTTGAGAAACAATGGCAGATTTTAAAAAATTGGTAATCTAAAATTAAGAGCAAAACGTAACAATAGTAATTTAATTAATTATCACCATTCAAAGATTTACTTTAAAATTCAGTGTACAATTAGCTAATTAGGAGGTTGATTCATTTGCCGCCAGTGGGTCAGCCATGCAGCGGCAGTCGGTCGGATAGCCGTTCTGACTTGCTGAGAAACGTCATAATATTCTATTCTAAAATCAAACCAACGCTTTCTCAGAGCCTGTACTTCTTTCAATGCGGTCGTCACCTGAGTTCGTTTAATTTTATAAATTGTTTGCTGCTCTTCATGCCGTTGCATGAACCCTGCCCAATCAGGAGCATCACCAGCATGACCAGTATAAGCTTTGGTGTTCTCCTAAAATTTTAAGGCTTTCAAATGACTATTAAATACAAGAATTTTATGCTTTAAAACTTGATACTTGAAAAAGAATATATACTATCTACAGCGTTGGGAAATTTTACTGGATTTTAAAAACATTACTGAAGAATTTCTATTGTGTATGTACAAGGAAATTAACAATGTTTTTCATAGGCAATGTATTTCATCGATGAAAAAAATTGGTGAAAATTCGGGAAATCTAAACAATGAAAAAGTAGCAAATTTAAACATTTGTTCGCAATGCCACCATTGCAGGGTTGAAGTTTCTAACTCAAAAATGCATTAACAATGTACAAATGAAATGCGTAACCTAATTTGATAGTATTAAAGTAAAATGTAGATGTTTTTTAGAAGGATGAATTTCAAGCGAGACTTCAATTTTTTTAATATCTTGTGCGGTTAACTCCTAGCTATAAATCGACTAAAAATATTAGTATTAATGAAAAACAAATTTCAATATAAAGAAAAACAATCATGAACGATGAGAAAAAATTATTACAAGTGCGCCAATAGTACAAGTTTGGTTTTTATTATAACTCGGCCAAGCTTTATAAACTTGCTCTATTTGTTGTAAAAAACTTGTGAAAATAGTTTAAATTTAACCTACCTATGTCCATTTTTCTTCAAATTTTCTCTAAGCCTATTAAACAATTCTGAAATCTCGAGGTATGGACAAATCTAATTGTAAAAGTTTTCAAACGTAATTTACTAATCAGTTTTACAGTGGCTGAAATACTTGAAAAGTTTCACCTTTTGATTGAAAATTCGAATTTTGTAAAAAAATTCTCGCCATTCCTAAGGTTTAGTAAGTTACCCAGGAGGTCGAAATTCCATGGGAGAAACAAATGATCTAAAATCTTTCTCTTAATGTAGATAGATCACCAAACATATTGAGGCGTGATGTGCACAAAGTCAGAGATCGCGACACTACAATTTTTTTCAAAAACCATAAAAAATTTAAAAAATTCCAAGGCAGCTTAAGATTAAGTGAAACTGCAATCTCTTAGGTGACAATTTTTTATTATCAAAATGAATATAACAGACGAAATATTTTAAAAACTTACTTGAAAAGTTTTTCTATTGTCATCAATTATTGCATCTGTTTGTTTATGTAGCTCGTCTTGTAAAGAATCAATTACTTGTTCAGTCGCATTCAATCTTGCATCATAATCAGATGTTAAACTTTTCAAGCTGTTGGCGCCTTCAGAAATAATCGCTTCTTGATGCGGATTTCTTTCTGACATACTTCTCATATCCTCTGTCCTTCTGTTGTAATCTGCAAGTTGATTCATTAGAGCATTTTTCTGATCTTCAATTCCTCGTAGGTCAACCTCTATCTCCATCTTCTTGTTTTGATATGATTCCATAAAAGTCTGCCACGCCGCACCAACTTTATTCATATCAGTTAGATTATTCTCTGCAGTTGTATTCATTATGGTATATAAATAAAATTCCCTCGTAATGAAACTTTGCCGCAACACTCGTGGACTATAATGTATTTGTATTCGAAATAATTCTCTGTTGTGATTGTACACAAAATCATTATGAAAATGTTTAAAATTTAAAACTCATGTACAATTTTAGTTAAATTTGTGGCTGGGCTATGCCTGGACTGTTAGGGATGCTAGAGCATTTCGAGAATGTCCAGTTGACATTTTCGTTTTGAACGTTAAAGTTGGTGTTGCAAAATAGCAAGTTTTTAAATGCTAGTATGTTGAGGTGTATTTTCAGATATATTGAAATTCTAAAATTTTTCACCAGTTATTATTTTGTATATTAACAGTAAAAAATGAAATTACAACTTAAAGTATGGAAATGGCTAGCATTTTGAAAAATGCATTCTCTAAACTTTGTCCTATTAGAAATTTTCCTAATTAACAAAAAAGTTAAAAATTGAAATTTACATAGAATAGGTTTCATTTGTTTTTTGTACATATGACATGATTCATAACATTTCAAGTTTTAGCAACGACTTTGGAAATATATATTTATATAATGAAATTTTACTAATCTGAATTTAATCATAGTTACACCACATGTATCACTAAAATTCAAAAATTGTAATGAAGCATCGAATTATGCAAATATATAATTAGCATTAATGAAATTAACCAGGTTTCTTCATTCTGTATAATAATTTAAAATTCACGAAATTTACCTTGATATATTAATATTTCTTACTAAAGGTAGCCATTGCATATAATTAGTTTGGTAATATTCTAAAAATAAACTCCCAAAAGCAGTACAATTCTAAGTTTACGTTACCATGTTTTTTGCTTTATAGGTCATTCACTTATCTTGTCACTATTTTCCTGCAAATGAGAAGTTAACATTAATAGTGATTAATGCATTTTTTCTTAGTTGACTAGTTTTCACCAATTATCGAGTTAAGGAGCATTTAGTTTAAAAGTATGGAAAATGTGTGTATTTAAAATATTTAAAATTATTTTTAGCAAATTTCGGAAGTTAGAGTTGAAATTTTTCTTATAGCAATACGTGTGACATATTATGCCAGATATTCATTGAAACTATTTTAAGATTCATTTTTTCAGTTACAATTAATACCACAAAAGAATAACTCTGAGCTGTTTCTAAAAATTTTGTGAACTTTCAATTTAGGTTGTTTACTCTAGTTGGTTGCGCGTGTAATGTTAAAAATTGAATCTATTTTATTAAATAGATGTGTGATAAACAAAAATGCAAAATTCAAATAAAAACCGTTATTCTGCAAAATACATAGAAGAAGAAGAAGAAAAATCTATATTCAGAAATTGTTTTAACAATAAATAGAAATACTGATAACAAATTCTGAAAGCGTCAAGAAAGTAATACAAAATTAAACAAAGAAAAGAAAACAATGACTATTTACAAATAAAAAGTGGTTAACTTGGGCTATGGCGATTGCTAGTTTCTATTAATAGAGTAATCAGGATTATAAAATTTATAACCTCGCCATTTCAGTTTTTTTATATTATAAGTGCAAAAATATTTTTTAATATTCATTTTAAAGTTTTTTAATTTACTTATTTGTTTAATATATGTTTTTAATTAATTCCACATATTTATAGCTGTGTTTAGAAATGAATTTTTCATTATTCGTTTCTTATACCTAATAGGTTCAATTATGTGTGTTCTTTTATTTTGTTTATTGACTAATTTTGCAGCAAGAAAGTCATTTTTGTAATATGGGAAAGTATTGTTAACTATTTTGAAGAACGTCGTTAAGACATTTATATGGATGTAACATTGCGGATGTAAAAATAATTTTGAAATTTTTCTATATTCATTATTCTTATTAAAGCTATGATTATTTACTGCTACTTTAATAGCCCAATTTAGTTGCACTTGGAATTTCCTGAGAAATTGTTGGTTTATATCTGTGTAGAGTATATTGGCATAGTTAAAATGACTTAATATTAGAGCATATATTAATTGAATTTTTGCTTTAGTTGGAAGTTTTTGAGAAATTAAGTTAATTGCTTTAATCGATATGGCCATTTTTCTAATAACATGATTTAGTTGCTCTTCAAAATTTAGATGTATGTCAAAAATTATTCCGAGGTACTTAAAAGACTCAACCTGTTTTATTTGAATGCCGTTGAAATTAAGTTTGTATCTTGAAGTATCAGTAGATTTAGTTTTTGATTTAACAATACAGAATTGAGTTTTTAGTGGATTTACTCTTAGTTTTATAGAGGCAAAATATTTAGCAAGAGAAGCACAGTTTGTTTCGAGAGTTTGAACCGCTTTTTCGGGAAATTTATTAGAATGAAATAATATTGTGTCATCTGCATATTGTATAACGTCACATGTTACTTGTTCGGACAAATCATTTATGTAAATATTAAATAATAACGGACCCAAAATTGTACCCTGTGGAACCCCATTTTTAGTGCATACCCAATCTGAAAAAGACTCATTAATTTTAACTCTTTGCATGCGATTGTATAAGTAACTGGAGATAAGACCTATGCTGTCATTAGAAAAACCTAGAATTTTAATTTTTTGTAGTAAGATACTGCGGTCTATGGAATCGAAAGCTTTTGAAAGGTCTAAGCAAGCAATTGCTGAGTATTCATTATCATTTATTGCTGATCGCCATTTTTCTGTAGCTTGTATTAAAGCGTCGCTCGTAGAAATACCTTTACGAAAACCATATTGTGTTTTGGAGTAGAGATCATGTTTACAAAGGTGTTCGTTAATTTGATTAAAAAGAATTCGTTCAAAAATTTTGCTGATTGGAGAAGTGATCGAAATGGGTCTATAATTTTCGCAATCTTCGGGATCATTTCTTTTAAATAATGGTGTTATATTTGCCAATTTTAATTCATCTGGAAAAAAGGAGTGTTTTATACAATTATTTAAAATGTAGCATATTGGTTCAGCTATTAAGTCACCTGAGAGTTTTAGGAACCACGTTGGTATTAGAGAGGGTCCACTGGATTTATTTTTTAAACATTGTATCGACTTTATGATTTCATATTTTGTTGCAAAACGAAAAGAGAAAGAGGTTGGAGTTCCTTTGGGTTTATTAAGGCAAAAAGGTACATTCATACCGTTGTAGTTTCCTAAATTTAGGAAAACTTCATTGAAAGCATTGCAGATTTCCTTCTTATTTGTAATGGATTTATCTTTATAGTATATTCTTTCTATTTTTTCGGTTCGCATGTTTTTTCTATTTAGCAAATTGTTAACAAATTCCCACTTATTTTTTTGGAAAGAAAGACTTTGATACTGAAAACGGGAATAATTATTACTTGCTTTTCTTATAGCAATGTTACATAAATTTCGTGCAGATTTATAAGCATTATGATTTTCCAGTGTTTGGGAATTTAAGTATTTTTTCAATTTCTGTTTCTTTATTTCGATTAAATCGAGGCATTTAGAATCAATCCATGGTTTTGAAACATTATTCTGAGTTTTTTTGGTATTTTCGGATGAAAGAATATATTTTTCTGGGCAGCATATATCCAAATAGAAAAGTAAAGTTTTTGTAAAATGTGATAGCATTTCATTAGGTGTTAATGATGAATATATCGAATTCCAGTTTTCGATTTTTAAATACTGTCGAAGTTTTTCGACATTTTCTGTTGATTTTTCTCGTATTTTTATCCAAGATTTAGAGGGTTTACAAACTTTTAGAATATTCGAATAAGTAGCTATAAGGCAGTGATCTGAGTATGGAAATTCAAAACAAAAATAATTATAAGACGAAGAATTTTCTGATATCATGAAATAGTCAATAAGCGTTTTACTATTAGCAGAAATTCTAGAAGGAATTTTTTTATTTATTAGCGAAATATTGAAAGTATTGAGAAAATTGCCAAGCTTACTTTTTTCGTTATTGTTTAGAAGATTTACATTCCAGTCTCCCATTACCATTATATTCGTGTTATAACTCAGAGCAGTAGAAAATTCATCTTCCATTTGTAAGAAAAAGTTATTTATATAAGTTTTATTTGGACAATAAGAGATATTTAATAATTGACTATTAAAATTTTTGTCTGGGTTTTGAATTTCAACCCAAAGACTTTCATAAGTTGAATCTTTTGCTATATCTGTCCTAAGTTTTGGTTTGAGTATTTTAGGTATTAAAAACATGACACCACCTCCTTTTGTCTTATTAAAATGAAAAGTTGGATTTCTGTCCTTTCTAAATATTTTAAATTTAGAGTTATCGATTGACCAGGACGAATTGTGATTATCATTTGTAAACCAGGTTTCAGTTATGCCCAGAATAAAGTTTGAATCCAGTTCAGAAATGAATTGTCTAAATTCCGAATTTTTTATTGAGAGATTCTGAAAATTTATGTGAATATATTTAAAAGAATTAGTTGAATGCATTATGTTTGATAATTCTGAGTATTCATAAATATTATCGGCTTTGGAAGGCCCGGGATTAATCTCGATGCCGGATATAAGTAACATTATTGTTAGTACTAGAAAGTAGAATAAAGAATGTTTGTTGTTTTAATGAAAATCCATTGTTTAAATATCTTGCATGTATTCATGCTGGTTCTTAAATTATGTTTATATATAGGTAAGGTTTCTCTAACACAGGTAATGTTGAATTTTGAGTTCAGAATAATTAGAATTAAATATATGAAAGAAAGTGAGTTATTAACAATAGCATAAATTAGGTGAAAAATTCGCATAACCCAATGAAAGTCAAAAATATAAAAATAAAATTTACCATCATTAGAAAAGTCTAAGAAAGTTTCTAATCCTCTGAACCTCGGCGGGTGATAACGGCGGTGGTGTTGAGAGAACGTCGGCATAACTTCGTCGCATGTTTATTGGCGGTGAAAGTAAGGCATGTTTTGGCGGGGATTGTTCAAAGGTGTTGGGCGGCGTTTGTAAAAATGGTTGGCGTACGTTTGAGAACAGGTGTTGAGGCGGAAATGGTAAGATAAAAGATTTCGAGCTGGCGGTGTAGGTCTTTTCATCACGTAATCGCTGATTAAATACGCGGTTCGGCGGCGTGTTAAAAAAGAATTTGATGGACCGTGCAAGCGTTGCATAACCTTGTTTAGTGTAGTGGATTCCATTTTTCGTGAATAAACCTCTATCAACAGAAGATCCTAAATAAAAAGTGTTAGAGTTGTCGAAAACGGTATAATTTAACAGCTTGCCGTTTAATAAGTAAGTTTAGTTCAGCGGATTTTGTTTAACACCTCGTCCTTAGGAAAAGGAGCAACTTCACCAAGGAAAACTTTAGCTGAACTAAATTTAGTTTTAATAACACTAATTAATTTCTTATACTTATCTGTAAAATCTTCTTTCTTCCTATTGTAATGAGAATTCTCCTTAAATTATTCGATTCGGGATAAAGCGGAATTACATCAGCTATGTCTTCAATGGTGGCTCCCGGATACGAATGAACACATGTAGAAGTTCTTAGTAATCCCGGAGCTTTCAGATGACGGTACATTGATGATCCGATAGCAAGAAATTCAGCTTCTGCTCTCAAGTGTTTCGGGCGTTGTATCTTTTTTTGTGTTTGAGACGACGCATGATTAATTTCTGGAGTTACTTGAGTAGTTTTGTTGGTGGATTCAGAAGGAATTTCTTTGATGGCTGCTAGCATGTTGATCAAGATAATTAGTTCATCTCTGACGAGATTCTTGAGAGGAGCTAATAATTTAGTTTTGCTTAACTCCTCTTCACGTAACGCAATGAGCGATGTAGCGTTAAGCGTGGTAAGCACAGCGCGCTCGCAAGGACCGACTGCTCGCGGTGAAAGCATCGGTACTTATGTGAAAGCAGTCTTGATTAGAGCTCCACGCCGTTCTTGTATCAGTTGGCGGAGGCATTTTTCAAATTTTCAATCAGCGTAGGTGAAAAATACAAATTTAAAATATATTATATATCAATCCAATTATAATATTTATGGCAGGAAAGCGTAAAAAATTATACTATGCCAGTAAGCTTTTCATCACTGCAATACGAAAATATGAGGCTAGGATCATATGAATAAATACGGATAACTAAATATATAATAACATATGATTGAAGATTGATGTTGGTTTGATTAGAATGGTTAAGCAAAATATTTTTAGCAAATTGTACCTTTCGTGAATACATAAAATGTATTTGAATGTGGCTGTTTGCAGTGAGCATCGCGTTTTTTTGTGATAGAAAGCCTTCCCTAAATGAAGGTATGTTGTCAATTTTCAAGTTTTAGCAAAATCAAAATATAATATATTTCTATTCAGATCTTTCAACCTCACTAAACAAATATAAAGCCACGTGCTTAGCAGGAATCTATAAACGAATTTTGGAGAGGGTAGATTGCCTTAATGCCAAGCATTTTAAATAAAAATATTTAATTTTTAAATTATACAACTTAGGGAGCTTTTTTCTGAAAATTATATTTTATTTTGCCGTCGACTGTAGGCCCGGACAGTTACTCAATGTTCATTAACCCTCTAGCACTTTTCAGGCTTAAAATATTAGGTTTTTGGCACAATAAGCTAATTCCATATGTGAACATTACTCCAATGGATATTTTCAGGTGATATAGAATTTCTGTGTCAGAACAGCACTTTCAAACTTGAACATGTATCCATAGGAACGCGGTAACAAAAAATTACTAACATCAGTGCATTAGACACTTAAGAAACAATGTGATTGGCTACTTTCTTCAAATTATACTACCTTAAGTTCACCTTGAAATACCTCTGGCCATTAAGCTCACCTTGAAAAATGGAATTTTCGATTAGGTTATTACACGAAAATATATTTTTATCAATACATGTCTGTTTAACAATTGTAAAATAGTTTATAATTAACGCTATGTTTATTCTTCAATTTGTTGTTGACTTTTTTGGACATTACTTTGTCGTAATATGAACGTAGAACTATCCTAGCATTATCAGAGTAGGTCCTGATTGAAATACGAAGGTGCTTAAGAACTCATTCTTTATAAACGCGTATGGTTACAATGTTATTGAAAACTGCCATTCATTCATTGAATTAAAAGAAAAACAAATATAAACATGACAACCTGATGAAATAAGTGTTAGCATGAAATAAGTTATTACGCCGTTCCATGCCGTTTGGTTTTTGCAGCGGCGTGGAGCTCTAGTCTTGATCTTTCCATAAAAAATTATTATTTTGAGATCTCGTTTGTTAATACAACCTCTAAAAAGGTCACAATTAATAACCTGATATAGTCTTAGCAATCATCTTTGGTAGGATTTGGTGAATAAAATATGAATAAGAGGTGTGTGGACTACAAGAAATTGGCGATGCATGACAGAAGAACCTCAAAAAATATCGAATGATTCAAATTAAAAGATTTGTCCCATTTAACATCTTTTAACTCAAGAGAAGACAAGAGATTATGTAACTGTAATTTATTTGAATGGCCTCATTAAATTCACCCAACATGTATACTTTTCACAAATTACAAAATCAAATCATCCAGACTGTTGATAAATTACTAGTCTGTTTTAATAACGAGTTATCGTAGTCATTGCTATAAAATTTGTATCCTAGTCATGATTTACCAAAATCCATTTTTGATTAAGGAAGATTTTTAATTGCATTCTAAAGGGATTTCAATTTTTCATTGTTCTAAATTTTTTAGGTAGCAAATTCAATATATTTTCACGAGTCTTAATCGAATACACGTGATTTTTTGGGTGAATGAGATTGATGAAATTTGACAGATGGATTTTCTGACATGTTCAATAATCTATCGGTTGCAAATAGTGAAACGTTTCTGTTGATGCTCACGCACGCTCCTTTCTCAAGCCATTTGTAAATTCCTCACAATTGCTGTCCGCAACTTGTCGCCCCTTTTTGCATGTAGAAAAGTTAGAACTCCTCCATATTCATGAACTGTTAAAGAGATTAATTTTTTAAGAATAAAGACAAATCACCTACAGACACTGAAACCCAGTCACATTAAAATGTTAGAAATGTCGCCTCATCACCAGCAACTTAATTTGGTTTCAGAAGGGGATTTTCAACGAATGATGCACTTACAAATGCAACATAAATTCTCTCGATGACAAACATTGCATGTTAGACCTCTCTAAGGCATTTGATTAAATATACCATAACATTTAAATCAAAAAACTAAAACGCACAGGTTTGTCCCAAGATAGTACTGAACTAATTGCGAGTTCTTTTAAGTAATGGGAAACAACGAGTCAGCATTAACTCTACTTTCAAACTGGCTGTATATTTAAAAAGGAGTTCCGCAAGGAACCATCCTTGGTCCTCTTTAATTTAATATCTATGTCAACGATGTGAACTTGTATACTAATTGCAATATTATGCAATATGCAGACGATACTTGTGTATATTCTACGCTCACGAGTCATTAGATCTTGCTATAAAAAGAGTCGAACCCAACTGAAAGGTGCCAAGCCAATATTTTTCAATGCAAAAATTACGCATTATTGTTGAGAAAACGCAATTTTGCATATTGAAGGCTTACTTTAACAATAAATTGCATACAAACAAAAATTGGATAGTCAAAAATGAAACTATTTTTGAAATTGATACTTTTAAATATTTAGGAATAGTGATTATAAAAACGTTAATTTTCCGAACACGTTAAATCTATACAGAAAAAAATTGCTGCTGGCATAAAAACTATTTCTCACTTTGCTGGCCAATTACCTCTTCATGCAATAATTCAACTATTTCATGCTTTTGTTGTGAGCCATTTACAATAACGAGAGTACTATTTCTAAATTTGAAGACATTGATTAATAAACTTCAGCTGTAATATAAATGGGTCCTCAATGCTTGCAAAAGAAAACTATGTTTTAGAAACGTGTCCCTCTCTTCAACAATTAATACAAATTGATATTGCTAAATTATTTTTTTTTCAAAGCTGCTAAACAAATGTTCAAGCAAATAAACTATCTATAACAAGCACTGACATTTTAAATGTTACTTAAGATATAAGGATTTTCCTAAAATTAGAAAGATATTCCCAAATAAGAATAATGAACTTATTTTTGCTTGTGAATCTAAAGCTGATGTTGAGGTTAATAAAAATAATATAGGGAAAATAAATCTTATAGTCTTGTAGAATACAAAAAGATTGCTTCTAAGCTAAAAATTCTAAATGTTATTTTTTAGAAAATTTAAGTGCAACTGAAGTCAAAGGAAAAATGTTAGTTGAAAACCCAAATTGCAAGATGTTTGTGTTTTAAGTGATTCAATGTTTAAAATATTATTTACCAAGACTAATTGATATATCAAAACCTCAATTATTTTCGCCAAAGTATCCCCAAACTACAGAAATTCTTGCTTGACAACAGCATACATATTTGTTTTCATATTTGCAAGGTCATTGAACATTTTTATGCACGTATGTGTTCTAACTGTGGAATGTGTGGACACTCAAGAAATAAATGTTTAAAAAATCACATGTGTGCATGTTCTGTGCAGAAAACCACATATATACAAATTTTCCAAATAAGAACAATCCTTGTAAATATAAATGCGTAAATTGCAGCACTTCATACCCTGAGAAATGTAATCATTCTACTTTTTCGAAAGATTGTTCTATTTATTTGTCTAATATTAAGGTAATAATGCAGAGAACAGAAACTGATGATTGACTAACACAATTAGAAAACGTACATCTTCACGATTCTTACCTAATTAAATCTAATTTAAACAATTACGCAACTCCTTTCATACCAACTGAGGAATGTCAAAGTAACAATATTTATAATTATTCACCTTCCTTAAAACTAGAAGCTCCAAGGATTTTAGTACTTAATTGTAGATCTCTAAGAAACATCAAATATTTAAATTCTTTATTAATTGATATTCTCACATATGAAATAGATGCCTGTATAGTTAGCGAAACTTGGTTTGACTGAAATTTCTGAAAGTTATCCTCAACTGGCTGGATATTTTTGTTTTAGAAAAGTTCGGGAATTTCGAAAAAGAAGCACTAAGGTGGTGGTGTATGTATTTATGTTAAAAGCAATATTGAAAGTAATCTCGTAGTATTTGCTGAAGCAATTAATATTGAATTGTTGCAGATGAAAATAATGTTTAACAAGAAGTCAATGTATATTGCCGGATTGTACAATCCAGCAAATTTACCGCTTGCTAAGAAAAATTCCATTTCAAGTTATTAATAGAAGAAACATTGAAAAACTAAACTGTTTAATGAATAATATATTTTAAAATATTTGAAGAAATCACACGATACGATATTGATGAAGGGACTGCATTATTTTGTCAGACAATGAAGAATTGCATTGACAGAGCATGTCCATTCATTAATGTTAAAAAGACTAATAACGATTCGACTTTAATTACTCCTCAAATTAAATATTTATTTAGAAAAAAATGAAATTAATACATAAAAACCAATTTCATAGGGCTAATAAAATGCTTGAAATAATTAATAAAGAAATTAGAAGTAATTCAAGAAAAAATAATCCAAAAAATGGTGGGCTTCTGTAAATCAATTTATGGGACACAATACACTATCATGGATGATTAAAGATTTTGACGCAAAAGAAATCAATAAAATTTTTACTAATATATCAAATGATTTGAATTACAAACAACCTACAACTGCTAGTATAAATAGTGAAGAGATTCCATTACTAAAAATGCATCAAGTATATCTTGCATCAAAAAACACCAACAGAATACGACGGAATCCCATATTGGTTTGTTAAACAATTTTCGTATATACTTACGCCAATAGTTTATCATATATTTGGGGAATCGCTAATTATTAAATTCCCAAAAATTTGGAAAACTGCTATAATTCCAAAATCACAACCGCCTAAAATACATAATTTAAGACCAATTAGCATTACTTCAATATTGTTAAGAACTTTTATTCAATGTTCACATCGAAGATATCTACAATAGTCATTTAAATATTAATCAGCATGGATTTCGAACAAATAGAATAGCAACAAATGCCGTTATCGAATTACAAAATAGAATTCAGTCAGATAAAAATGGAAATTATGATTATGTAAGATTGATCAGCCTTAATATCAAGAAAACCTTTGACAATGTAAATCATTACATTTTATTTGAAAGCTAAGCAACATAACACATTTACATTAGTACATAAATAATTGGCTTGATAGTTTCATTGGTGATAGGCAGCAAATGGTTAAATATAACAGACTTTCGGATATGGAAAAGATCAACAAAGATGTTCCTCAAGGTGCCATTTGTGGCCCATTTCTGTTCAAAATATGTACTGATTCTTTAAATTGTAAATCTTTATATATTACAAATGATTCGATTATTTAATATGGCGGTGATACATTTTTTGTCTTCCAACTCTTGAAAATTTAGACTTAATACATTCAATTAATAATAAGATCAAATCTTAGGACGAAGAAAAAAATTTAAAATTAATTTATTTGTGGGAAACTAAACGGTTTGAAAATTATTTATAGCATAACATCAAGAGAACATATACAATCTAAATATCAATGAAACAAAGAAAACGCAATAAGAAAAAAGAATCATCTTTAAGTGAAATTATAGGAATTGGATCTGATGGCGAATATTTTTCAATCAACAATTCAGAAGATGTTCAGCAATCCAATTCACACACAACTCTCACACAGCAGCTTTCATTGCTATCATTAAATACTAACATTTGTAGCATATGTCTGCATGCTTCTGATTTGTGTAAACGTTCAGGACTTGTCAAACATCATATTGTCAATGGTTCCAGATGTGAAGGTTCAGGGCTACCACCTCGTTCACCTGGAATAACGCCTGTATTTCCCTCACTTTCTGATATTGAAATGTTTTCGATTCCAACCAGAAAGATCGTTCCAATCAGCTGCCGTAATCTCTGG
Organism: Hofstenia miamia; assembly: GCA_900660155.1. NCBI lineage: Eukaryota > Metazoa > Xenacoelomorpha > Acoela > Hofsteniidae > Hofstenia > Hofstenia miamia. Next base: position 616,014 of record CABFPE010000440.1, read on the forward strand.
GCTAAAGCTGTGAATCACTCTTTTAGTAAGGTTAAGCGGGAACCAAGTTTCATTAATCATTGGGTGGAGATTTTTATTTTGCCTGCTTGTGTTCTCCGGTCTCCTCCTCGTGGGGGCTCCAAACACCTGAAATACGAAGAGTCAATTCTCAAGAGCCGCTTAGAGCGTTGG
>CABFPE010000440.1:618921-637385 GCA_900660155.1 Hofstenia miamia
GGAAATGCTACACTTCTTTTATCAAGATATGGTTGTTAGGGTTCATGCAATTCATGTCTAATCTGTGGCATCTGGAACACAAACTCAACCATTGTACAAGTTTTTCAATATCGATCACCCAAAAAATAATCATTGTAATGTTAATTTTATATGTATTGATTTTCGTTCTTTTTTAAAAAAAACAATTTTATATTCGGTAATTCTTAAATATTCTATTTTTGTAATGTTAATTTTGTAAAAAATGCGTTATTTTAAGTGTGTAATTATAAAACGTGCCTGGAAATGATTATACCATTGAAGAGAAAATTTGTTGATAATATATCTAAAATTGATTACTATTCATCAGTAACAACAATGACATATCTTGGATTCATCATAAACAACAAGCTTTCATTTAAAAAACATATTGCTCAAGTTTATAAAAGATCAATGAGAAATTTCTATGTAATATTAAAAGTAAAAAGATTTTTAGATCAATACGAAACTGAAATTTGATTTAATCCCCTCGTTAACTCTTATAATTTACGGCATATAAGTATATGCAGGTGAATCAGAAACATCTTTATCTAAGCTTAAAAACATATACAAGAAAGCGTTTAAATATTAACTTATTACTAAAGAATTAAATATGTTTAGCATCATTAAATCAAAAGACAAAACATTACACCAACACATCGAAGACTCAAAAACATCTACTAAATTCACTAGCAAAAGAACTGAATACGCTACATACAAATGAAGAAAAAACAATCCACCGAAATTATTCTCATCTAAGACCATCATTCCCTGATCGATATTTATCGTTATTTTTTTTGCTTAGTAGTTTGAACGGTAGTTTACTGTTTTGTTAAGCTTAAACTAAAGTTTATTATTATTATTATTCAACGCATAAAATTTAGTTTTTTCTATTTCCTGAAAAAATTGTCAATATTTTTGCCCAAAAAATTTTGTGGACATATTTCTACATTGAATTTCATTTCGTATTAACTATTTTTAGTTTCCATGAGGAATTTCGTTGTTATAATTTGGGTAGCACAGGTGCAACAAAGATATTGTAGAATACAATTTGTGTCACAGATAGAAAAATATCCGAAAATTGCGTCGATTGATTCCGTCAGTACATTCTTATAGGAAAAATGCTGACGTCAGCTAAAATATGCCGATAAAGCGTAGTATCACTATGGGTAGTAATGTTCTATGATAATTCCTGTACATGTACATATATATAAAAATACAAATAGGAAAATCTAAAATATAGAACTAGCTACTAGTTTTCATTGTTTAGAAAAACAAGCGAAGTTATCTGCACAATTTCAAAGGAGGAATTGGATAATTTAAGAAAAATAATTTAGTTGTACACTGCAAAATTTCATTATGATTTTTCCAACACTTGTGTATGAATTCTATAGCATTCAATGAATATGGATTGATTTGCGTGCGCTGTTGCAAAATTGCTAACTTAGAGTAATTCAATTCCTCTTATTATGGCAATACCTCAGCCTATATAAATTTCTCACACCACAATCGTAGTGAAAGTTTGCATTAATATTCAAGATATAATTGTTCTCTGCTTTAGAAAATAGAAATATTTTGTTGTTATATTTCACGCTTCACAGTGTGAATAAGCAAATAAGCAAACTCGGTTTTTAATTCGAATTTAATCATATTACAAGAAATTGGAATATCGCATGCGCAGTGCCATATATCACATTCTTTTTCTGCAACATTTATACTTTTATTATTGTAGTTGATAGTGTTGCTTGAGGTATTATTTCTATACAACTGATAATTTTATTAAGCACTATCAGGTCGATAGTCTAATTTTATCTAAAGCGTTTGATACTAATATCGATCATTGTAATTTCCATGCAAAGCTTATGCAACGAATTCTCAAACATAAACAACTGTATAAGTTCAAACCTTTTTAAAATTGGACTGAAATAAAAAAGGTGTTTTATCACAGGGAACAATTTTAGGACCATTGCATTTAATATATATTTTAACATATATGTTTATGATTTAAGAAATTGCACTAAATTTCACGTTATTCAAATCGTTGATGATACAATGTTAACTTACTGAAAATAATCGATTAAAAATGCAATCAACTAAAATGAAGATAACCGCTCAATTATCTCACTATTTTGTCTCACTCAAATTGCGGGTGAATTCTACCAAACTCAATTTGGCATTATAAAATCAGAAACCAACTCAAAACATTTTTCCAACACATGGGCAATTTTAAATATTTGAGAATTGGCACATTCAGTAATTGTAAAAAAATAATTGAATTCGAATGGAATAGTTTCAAATGTTACAATCAGAATTCGTCAACTAATGCCATAGTATATTTTATAAAGATTTTATACCCAATAGACGATTTCATTCCAAATTGCTGTATTAATAATTTATTGTAAAGGTAATTTCTGATTGCAAAATTAAAGCCAGCAAGATTTATATAAAAAATTATAAATGTAAAAATTTAAAAACCAGAAAAAAATTTCATTTTAATTAAATTAAAATTCTAATGAGTAACTACTAATTTTAATCAGTTCTTGTAATTGTATGCATGGAACATGTGAATCTTTCTAAAAAAACAAAACTACATTATTTCTTTTTTACAGAATTAATTTTGTGTTTGAGTTTTTTAATATCCACTGATTGTGATGTGGAAGGTTTAGCAGATTTTATGTATTCTGCTTCTTTGGGTGGTTCATAGATCTTTCGCTTCTTCTCCTTCACTGCTTCAACTGCAGCTTTTTGTCGGGATGCTATTTCCTGCCTCTTCCGGTGTTTTCTTTCATTTTCCTAAAACAATAGGGCCTAAAACCTCAAATAAAACATTATCAAAATTATGAAACAATTTACTTAATTAGACTGTATTAAAATATTGGGATTGTAGATTAATCAAATCTGTCACTGATATTCGGTTTTTATGCATAACCAAACATCGATCAATCCCTTAAAATATACTTTTTAATTTTCCATATTACCAGGCATCCAAAAATATGAATTTAGAATATCTTAATATAACACTAAATTTAATGACAAAAAATAACTGGAAATTTCCAATATGATTAGAAAAATTACTTACCCACTATCAAAAGGACCAAAATGTAGCATATATATATATATATATTAGTTTTTAAATTTAAATAAGAAAATCTTTCCAGACATTGCTTGGGTGAAAAAATCACACAATTTAGAAGCTTGGTCATTGTCTAAAAATTATTTGATGACAGTCGTTTTCAAAGATATCTTGAAGTTTCAATGGCTCTTCCCCAAAATCAAAGTATTTAATTTGAGATTTAGTCGGATGCTATTGCTGGTACATGTCTAGATTTTCAATCAAGAGGAATAATTATCGATACGGATTTCCCACCATTAATAAATTGGCTTTAGTTGAAAAAAATTTTAAGAATGTATGCAGGAAAGCTTTTTTTGGAGTTAATTCCATTAATATTTTAACACTAAAAACTTAGCGGAATTTCATGGAAAATCCCATGTTTGTGGACCAGAAAATGCCAAAATGAGCTGCAAAAAATCCGCATTTCTGGACACAATTCCGTACATACAATGCAAAAACGGGTCGAAATACTACGAGACAATAACACATTAAGTTTTCTTTAAAATTCAGCACAAACAAATATATTACAAAAATATGTAATTTTTGTTTGATTTTCCAATGCACAATTTAAATTTCTAAAAACTCTGAAGTTGATAGACACAACATACCAAAATGCTTTATAAATTGAATTACTGAATGCCCTTCAGTAAAAATAATGACTGCCTAAAATATATTGTGAGGCATTAGACAGAGGTTTGACTAAATCTAAGTGAGAAATTTTCCACATCAAATTCAATTTTGCTAATATTTAGTTTCAAATTAACACTACAAACAGCTATGCAAAATATGACAGGAAATTCATTTGCAATGCTTAATTGATGCATAAATATTACCCAAAAATTTCCCAAAATAGTTAAACATTACCAAAAAATGCAAAATATGGGATTATATGTCCTAAAAATTATTTTACTAGCGATATCAAAATATAGAATGTAAACTTCCTAAACAATCTATGCTAATTGGAGAGAATATTAATTACTTTTGGATGCCCTAATTATTACGCGAAATACTCAGGCTATAGAGTAACTTCGAAATCGGTTTTTCAAATTCATATCATGCACCAATTTAGGAAAACGCAGTGTAAGTTAATAGGAACAACTTATTTCCAATAGATGACCTCTACTAGAATTGAAACAATCGGTCTTTGAAGAGATAATCATGTCCCTTATCTGTAAAACAAATATATCAAATTCAAATTTATGCAAACATTTTCGTGCCACAACATATGTGCAACCTGAAATAAGGTATTACAATGAAAAATGAGTTTGATTACGTAATTACTATAACTTACATGAAAATATTGAAAAACATGCTGAAAAGTTCAGGGAAAATGTAATTGTAACCAATAACGTGTTAGACACTTTTGAACTTTTTAGCAGGCTAAAATTAAAAATGTCCCAAAACAATTGCATTTGTCATAAAAACTTAGAAGTTAATTTAAAAATCACAGAGTGTTAGGGTACATTACTTTAGATAATCTCAAAGAATAATGTTACCTTCAAAAAGTATTCACCAGACTCTAGTTGGAGATCTATTTTGCTTGGTTGCTGCGGTGGTGGAAACGGCGTATATTCACCCTTTTTCCTAATTTTATGCGGCTTCTTGCGTTTGCTGATATTAGTTTTTAACTTAGGAAGGAATCGATCCCATGATTCATGCTTCATTGCTGGATCTTGTGCCAATTGTGCCTAAATTCTATTTTGGTACTTAAATTTTCTTTCGAGAGTACCTAAGTTTATACATAGGACGCTGAAAGCTTCCTTAAAAAGAGCATTATATAAATGTAATGTTTAATATTTAGTTACCTTGATCATGAGGGTTTTGATAGTATAGATGGGGTGAATATTTTTCATGCAACCCTCCACGATGGTTCGCACTTGTCGCAAACCCTTGTGATTTCCCATCGCAGCTACGGTGTTGCCTTGAACCAATACATAACATTTTGTAAGAAGTTCCATAGCACGCAAATTACACCCTCCTAAATTATTGTTTCCTATATTTACAGACCTCAAATACAGAAATTAACAATATCAAAACAGCTAACATGAGAACAATAGTTCGACAGTAATTCATCTAGATTGCATTTATTGTAAACTAACAAAAAGAGCAGTAAAACCTTTAACTTGGACGCATGTGACACTCTTCATAACAGGCCAAATAAGCAGGGTGTCCTGTTTAACACAATGGCGAACTTCAAATTATTCACGATTGCAATAATTGTCAATGCTTAATTTAGCGGGGTGTCTAAAGTGAGTTAAGAGAGGCATTCTGCACAAACATTAAAAAAGTAAAAAGGTTGCACTTCATGTAGGCGTTTAATAAGGTGAAGTAATATGTCAATTACTTTTAATCATTTGACATGAATGCATTATATGCACCAGCTTATAGCGAAAATATTATAGTAAAATCCGCGGACTACGTGAACCTAGAAGCTGATGTTAAAGATAGGGCGCAATGCCACAGATATATATATGAAGCAAAATGGCCAAACTTAATTGAAAACGAGGTCCAAGCGTTTGCCCATTCCTCAGGACAAGAAAATGAAAGGGAAAGTGAGAAAATTAAATGTTGGGCAGAGATATGCTGTGAAACAAACTTTCCGGTCTGTATGAAAGAACGCAGTTTACAGAAAGCACAGAAACATGAAGTGAAAACGACAAGACTTGGAAAGAATATTCGACTGATGTGCCACACACCAATATTTACTCGATCATATATTCTAGCCGCAATACGAACTTTCACGGCCAGAAATAGCTACAGTAATCATGTGCAATATATTTTTTTATATATCTCTCTACTTTGTTGTATAAATTTTACATTTGGAAAAACATATACATACATTCTTTTTACATTTTGTTTAAAGAATATATATTAATAATAGCTATTCCATAACTTTGTTCAACTATACAAAGTAAAATTAACGAATTTGCTTAAAATTTCCATTTGAATAAAGAACCGTTAGCACATTAAAGGGTTTCGAGTGGATAATTTCCAGAATATGAAAATACAGTGTAGATGCGCTTATTGACATAGTGAGATATGTTATTCCAAGAAATCTACCTTCCATTAAGGGCAACGCGTTCATTAAATTTATTAATCTTTGCATTAGAACTACATTTTTCCTAAATTTCATTTTCTTCTTAACGGATATTGTAATAATAAATGCGGAATTTCTAGAAAATTCTATATTCCTTCGACTGCCCTATAAATAAACTCCCTAAAAAATATACCTTAATCCACGTTTACTTATTAAAACATCGAGGAATTAGGAGCATTTCCTGAATTTAGATAATACAAAATGTAGTACTATAATTCCAATACATTAACCATGTTCTAACAGACAAAGTAAGAACTAACCTGGTCCAATTAATCGATCTCGTCGTTTGACAAATCGTTCTTTATTTCTCACAATGTTGCCGATCTTCATGATATCACAGTATACATCATCCTGAAGAATCTTAACAGCCTGTTCAAAGGGAACACTTCTTGAAAGTAGCTTAATAAGATCCCGAGATCTAATAATAATGTAAGGATCGAATGTCTGTCGAGTGGTATGAACCTCCATGGACCCAGCGACCAAATCCAACTCGCATTGAATCCCATGTGACTTGAGGGCATTCTCCACTAAAGGCCAACACTCACGAATGTAGTGCTCGCGATATTTAGGAAAAAGAGTGGAAAAGGAACTCTTTTCAAGGAGACCCCACTTATTGTCTTCTTTGGTGAACTCAGGTTCCTTCCAGGTGGAAGGGTCTATTGCTTGTTCCTCTTCGCTATCTGAAGTCATTACTACCAAAAATTAAACAATAGAAGTTTAAAACTTAGGTCTGCTAAGATGTTGTATATTGTATACATTAAAAAATATACGGGTAATATAATTTCGCACATTTTTAAATTTGAAATTTTCAAATACATAAAATCCATCATTTAAATGGCAAATGCCTTCAAATTGTGTGTTAGAAATTATTATTTTAACACGTTGGTATTTTATTGGATTTGCTATTGTATTGATTATCCCCAAACAACCCATGAATTTCTGAAAAAAATTCTAAACGCTCAAAACTGACGATGTGTAAAATCTGAAAACACCAATGAGCAATGTCTATAATTTACATTAGTCACAACTTTTTCATGGGCACTTTTAATGGAATCGAGGTATGTGATCTACAGAAGAAATAGTTTAAGTTATTTTGTGGCGCCGAAAGGTTCAAACGATCTCATTTGAACATAAAAATAATCAATACTTTCTTTGTAATAAACAATTATGTTAGAAACTATTCATTGGATTAAAAATCGTTTTCGACAATTTATTAAATATGTGATATTCAATAAAATCCCACTTTCTATGTGGTAAACAAAATAAATAAGTCAGTCCTAGCGTTTCTCATTGTGGAAAAGTTATTAATACCTGAGTTCGGTCTGGCACCTTGGCAAAAGCAATTGAACTTGATTATTGACAAACAATACATAAAGTCAATTCCACAACGCTCTCACTTGATTACTGAATTCATTTACACAATAATACAGTATTATTATCAAATTATAAATATTTTGTATGACGAATGTATGATTAAAAACAAAATGTAAAATAAAATAAGATTTCTATAAACTAATTTGACAAAATCTATAAAAATATATATCATTTGACGCTCTTAACTTAATATGACGATTCATCTTTTAAGACCACATCTGATGTTTGAGTTTCAATAGACACATTATTCAAATCTTGATGTGCTTTTTGTTTTATTGCTCCAACATTGTGATCAACAGCAGACACATTATTCACATCTTGATGTGGTTTTTGTTTTACTGCTCCAAATTTGTGATCAACAGCAGACACATTATTCAAATCTTGATGTGCTTTTTGTTTTATTGCTCCAACATTGTGATCAACAGCAGACACATTATTCACATCTTGATGTGGTTTTTGTTTTACTGCTCCAAATTTGTGATCAACAGCAGACACATTATTCACATCTTGATGTGGTTTTTGTTTTAATGCTCCAACATTGTGATCAACAGCAGACACATGATTCGCATCATGATGTGGTTTTTGTTTTAAAGCTCCAATATTGTGATCAACTGTAGAATCACGAGTCACATCTTGATGTGGTTCTTCTTTCAATGCTCCAACGTTGTGAGGTGCAATTTGCCTAATTTTCATTGCATCAAATGCAATTTGAAGTTTCTCATATTTTTCTTTGTAGCTGTCACTCGGTGAAGGACCAATAGAAGCTAAAGGCGTTGAAATCCGATACTGAAAAATGAAAAATAAGAGAATGACAACGAAAATAATTACAAATGGCCATAAAGTAAAAGGAAGATCATGAAATAACTCAAAGCTGCCCTTGTTTAAAGTCTTGAGAAAGGCAACAAGAGGTGAAAAAAGTGTTTCAAAGAATACTTCAAATGGCGAAACTTGCAAGAAAGCGGAAATCGTCAATGCTTCCATTCTTCTAACACATTGATTTTTCTTAATTGAGATACCATTAATAAATCCCATAAAAATATTGTAATAAGTGTTGTCGCAAGCACCACTATTTTCTACAACAATAACCTCATTTGAAATCTGGATCTTCATTATATTGGAAATGTAGTTAATACAGTAGGATACTGAAAAAATTACTAATAGTAAAAGTATTGGTTTCCGCCAAATTGCCAAAAATAAATGTGAGCATAGAACAATACAAGCAAGACTGGCTACTGCAATATAGATTGCTTCAGCATTCATGTACGACTCCAAGAACTTTGTAAAGTATAGCTTATCACTAGAATAAAATGTAATGACAGAGTTAAAAAATATCTCCATTAACTCATTGATTTTTTCTAAAGAAGGTTTTCTAGCAAAATTCCTTAGTTCATGTATATCTTCTTCTGACAAGTCAAAATAAAGAACAAAACTGCCAGATGAAGATAAGCTTGAATTTAATCTATTCGCCATTCTTTGAAAAAAAATTAGTTGAGAGAAACGTTCTTTTTGAACACACGCATCCATTTTATTAGGAATTTTTACATTCAGATGTTGTTCTGATACTTCAGCAGCCACATTATTGGAAGTGGATTCAATTGGATCAATAATATCATACTCAAGAGTGGAATCATCTTTAAAGTTAATATATTCATCAGCAGTGCGAAGATCATTTAGATGAGATGATTCGGTGACATCAAACTCAAAATATTCACCACCAGGGTTAGTCGCATCTGCTAATAGATTGTCTTCATCGCTATTAAAAAAAGCTCCGTCACAGTTAGAAACTACGTGAAAGAGCAGATGCTGAATAAAAATTGGAAGAATAAAAATGAATCTTCCAATGCGCATACTAAATACTAACAATCTACAAATAAAGTAATTTTGTCTATATATATATATATATATATATATATATATAAATGTGCTTCAAAATTAGTTGATTTTAGATTTCATGTGATTTACTGCCAATAAAGTTATAAGAAATATAACATTAAACATTGTTCAGAATTAACAATAACCCATTTGAGTTATCCTAAAAACCTGTAAAAAAATTAATATTCCAGACTTTTGCACAAAAGTGTAAATACTTTATCATTTGTTTGTACTACAAATATTGAAAAATTTGCTAAAATGTCGAAAAATAAAATACTTAATTATTTCCTAATATTATGATAATAGAATTCCTACTTTAAAAGACAATTCGATTGTTTGTTTATAATCATTAGGGGCATTTCAAAATTTATTCTTTTGAACTTTAGTGGGGTGATGGACAAAATGTTTCACGATTTATAATTTTACATAAGAATGTTAAATAAGCAGTACAAAATGCGTCTGCTATTGTTACGAAAAACATAGAAATTAATTACTAAGTTTTTTAATATTCTTATTTGTTAGCTAAACACATACAATTGCCAGAAAAATTTTGCAATTAGAAAAAAGCTAAGCTTCAGGGTAAAAACTGATTTTTCTGTTACTCTTAGCACTATAATTTTCTATTACCAGATAATTGGCCTTTCGTCACCAGGTTTTGTGATTCACCGTCAATAATTGGCCCTCTGGTTGGTTTTAAGTCAAAATTTTGATACTAGCATCTATCCAGAGCTTTATAGCACATTAGTATTTTTTCCAAAAGCAAAAGAATACTTAAAATGTTATTGGAGCTTAGGACTTGTTTGTATTGAAGTTTCTAGGTAAAATCAAGCAGCTCAGAAGGTTATTAAGCTCATGGAAGGTATAAAAAAGTCAGCATCAAGCACTAATATACTTTAAATAAATAGTAAATTTGGGCAATTTCACATTACATTTAAAAACTGGTATTCTTTTTTGGTTATAAAATAATCTTCCATAGAATTACTATAAAATGCCAAAATAGAGAGGGCATGACGTTTTTTCCGTTGAGAATTTTTTCTTTGATATTCTTTAAACATATTTTACAATTTCTCCAAGTTTGGGACCCCGAGCTTTTTCAAATTTGCTAAAAACCTATTTTAGGAATAGCCCTACTAATCATATATCTTATCAGGAATGTATCCAGCTTCTTCACTAATGGGCCGCTAATCTATCAATGTAAAATTCTAGGTGAAAAATACGCTAAGGTATTCAGAATAACTAGGATATTGCATAAAGCTAAAAGCATTGCCTAAAGCCAAAAAGCAAGAGCTGCACAGATTTTAAATTGATGGTAAGTTTTTCAGAAACTTAAGACAGTTTTAGGGGCATCAGCCTTGCGTAATCTTAATTACAACCAAATAAGCGTGAATTTAATAAGGTTAAAATTTGCATGACAATATTTTATACAGTACTAAATCATTTCATTGAAATGTGAAAAAAGTGAATTCGGTTTAATTCAAATTCTGTAATGGCAAATCCTTACAACAAACGAATTTTATAAAGAATTTCAAAACTGCTTGAATAAAATGAATGTTGCTTAAAATATAATCATATAATATCACACAAATTATATTATGTTTGAATTAGGATTCTGATAGACTATTTAGTGCAATGAATTTTCAATGGGAATGGGACTAAAATGAAACAGACTATAAATGAGGAAACTGGATTTAATGCTATAACTCATATTTGTGAAAATAGAAACTATGTCATATGGGACTGTGAAACTACCAAATTTCATTAGGCTGGACTGTAACGGAACTGGGACAACAAAATCTGGTTCCGCAAAACCCTAGTTTGAATATAAAAGATTTAAGGTGCTACTTTTTTGAGAATATTGAGTCTTGAAGAAAGAAATTTATCTGTTTTTCTACAACTAGAGGCATAACATTAATTGAATATTTGCTTGCAAAATTTGTGACTACGTTTTTATGATGAATTTCATTGAAATTGTGACTTGAAATATTCTGCTTAAACAGTAATTTTCAACTATTGTAGATTGCAGTTTGAACAACAGCACTATATATATTTTCTGAAAAATCCTATTGTTGGTATTAATTACAATTATTCAAATTGTCGTTTAAAGAAATAATTTTCAAAATTAAAAAAAATTCAATTATGTAATTAAATGTAAGGAATCAAATAATTTGTTAATTTCATTAATAAAACTATTTTAAAAGTAGTTGCCATCAAATGTATTGCCCTAAGTAATAGTTTGCTTAAAATAATTTGGTCTATTGTAGTAGCTAAATCATTGAAAATTTCGTGACTCTTGCGCACCTCTGTATAAATAAATCGGGATGATGCGTGAGTGATATTCTAATTCCCTTGCAATGTGCAATGACTGTGAAATAATTTTTTCATAGTACAATAGGTTGGCTATTTTAACAATGCCTAACAATTTACAAACTGTTGTTAAGCTGTTATCTAAGATGAATATAACACCGAATTTGAGAATACTGTAAAACGTTTGCATTTCAAAAGAAAAATTTACTAGATAAATAAACAGTGCATATAGTAAACAAAAATATTTTGCTAATCATTTCTCCATAACTTTTTTATTAATATTTTGTACATTTTTCAAAATTAAAAATGCATCAAAAAATTTCTAGGGGACGCTAATTTCATTTAAGAAACACTTCAGGAGTCCCCTAGCATCCCATTGGTTACGGGCCGGTATCTTATTTAACTGCTAATAATTTTCATCAATCATACTTCTTGTTTTTCAAATTGTTTTCGTTTTTCAAGGTTTCTGAAATTTGGGCCAATAGACATATAAAAATCCAGGACATCACTTAAAAACTGAAAGATTTTGGCAATATTCATTTTTACAAAAACAAATTTGACAATTAATTACCCAATACAATAGTTACTAAAAGTTATTTTTCATGTCAGTTATCAATCTGATTGATTTAGTGCAAAGCCATAGCAACCGAATACAAACAATTAGCATTATTAATGCCAGTATGCTAGTTTTAGAGAGGGTAGATATTGACATTTTGGTAGTATCACAAATATTTATGAAGCATTTTTTAGCTATAAATCGTTGGTTGCAAGATCCTAGTGCAGGATTATAGCAACCAAATAAAAAATCATTAGTAGCATACCAACTTTACTAAAGGCAGACATCTAAATTATGATCACATGCTTTTCTGCTCAGATATTATTAATTTTTCCACGATTTAGTGGTTCTGACAGACGGTGCAATGACTTCATGTTTCGACGAGGCGTAATACCTGTGTGATATATAAATAAACATGTCCCCATAAAAAAATTGCATGGATTGCTTATATACTGAACCTAGTGTCACGTCAAAATGCGCAATTGGCATACTTGTATAAAGCATTTTTTATATTCCTGCATGCACAGCAACAATTTTAAAATAATACAAATGCTTTCACTGGTTTTCTAGATTTAAATTAGTACAGTGATTATTTGAATAGAATTGATAGCGAAAGTCTAGTGAACATTTAACGCTTTAATAGAGACGATTGCGCAATACATTGAGTGCAATTTGGATTTCTAAGAAATAGCTTTCGTTATTTCAAATAAATATAAAAACCAACTTTGTACCGCTGCGTTGCATTTTGAAAAAACATCGTTAGCAATTCTGAACATGCACTATTTAATAATAAAAATTTTACAATGAAAAGTAACACTTTAAAATCAAAACAATAACAGGAACACGAAAATCAAAACAAGATGGTTTTTGTTGTAAACTCTAAGGGTCATGAATTTATATGGCGAGTCAACGAAGCAAATTTGTTAGTGAACTTGGAGGTCATAAAAATAGGTAATAGTACATTAATCTTTTTATTGAGGTGTAAAAATGCTTTTAAATGTAGAATTTCAGTACATTTACTAATTGGAGTCATATAGAATTTCTACTAAATGACCCCTAAAATAAATATTCAAATACCAATTACATCATTTTATCCAAAAGTCTGGTGTAAACCGGGCTTAAAATGCGGAATAAATAAGGAAACGACCGAGGATCAGCAGCAGCAGATTTAAACAACGTACATATCAATATCTACTGTTATAATTTGGAGATTGATAGTGATCATCACGACGTCTGGATTTATTTGTTTGAGGATGATATCTTGGGGAGTCCTCCATGCTGCGTCGTGAGTAATCGTACGATCTTTCATACTCTATATGCCGCTTACGATCAAATCGACCATCAAAACGCGGAGAATTGTTAAAGTTATTAATTTCAGGTTTCACATTAAATGATAAATCATATGGATTCCTGCCTCTATCAAGGCGATCAAAAACAGGAATATGAGGGGGAGGAATAGGTACAATAGGAAATCTTTGAGAATATCCCATTTGAGAATGATTTGCGTATTGATTATGAACAGGCCTAACCTGATACGGAGAAAGATTATTTGAGCTGTTCTCGAACACACTATACGTATTTTTAATGGTAAAGTTACTAAGGGGATCATAAGAATCGTCTTTTTCGTTCAAGGAATCAGATGCAGTTTTTCGTGATTCAACAAGCGTTGTCATACTTTTAATTTCCGGCAGCGCATTCAAAACATCACTATTTGAAGTAATAAAATCCAAAACTTTATGCTGTAAGTCAATAGGAGTTGAATCTGTAGTATCTGCGGTACTGTCATTGTGCTCAGATCCGTCACGTGGCTTAAGAAACAATGTCCGTCCAAAAAGTTGAACATTTTTGAATAACTCAATAGCGTAAGGCACAGACTCTGAATGTTTAAATATGATAAAGGCAAATTTGTATCTCACAGTATTCGTCTTCTTCATGCTAACATTAACCAATGGACCCGCCTAAATAAGTTGATAAGACTGGACAATATATATATATATATATATAAATTCTAAATTTAAAAATAATTGTGTTTTTAACGAAGGAACAAATAGTAGTGATGAAATTTTTAGTACTGATAACTAAGGCAACCTAAAAGTCAATATGGTCAATAAGGTTAACAAAAAGTCAAAATTTTGATATATTGTCAATAATGTCAAATTTATTGTTAATGGTCAATAATGTGAAAATTTTAAAATGTAGCTGAGTTAGTGAGTTACGCCCTACACATAGTCATTATAAATGATCATCCTTTCAGTTTGAAATCATAATTTTCACGAATTTTTTATAAAAGGAATCAACAAATTAATAGATCCAGTTTAGCAGTGATTGGCCGAGATAATGAACATTAATGCTATTTATTTACCCGCCAAATCAACATCAATATAACACTTTGCTTCGTTACTAACAGTTTGCTCTCTTACATCAATATATGAAACTTGGGAGTGGGAATTATAATTATAGACTATTTTAGCGGCTGAAACAGTTATTTAGCAGTAAGCCAGACAAGCTCATACTGTTTCATGTACACAACACGCAGCCCTGGTTGAACGCGTTTATGAGCCTGCTATTGCAAAGGGGGCTCAAAAATGCTAGACAAAAGCTGTGGAACATGGGCATTAGTTTACTAATGCTTACGGCAAACGAGAAACAGTTTCTTAGTCACCCTTATTAATGGTTGCATACGGTTAGGTGAGACTTGTAGTTATTATATTTAAGTGCATGTATTTAAAACACTTCTCATTGCAATTTGAATTGAGCTGAGATGACTAATTATGGAATAAGTTTCATTTAAGATCGGATTTCGGTTGAAAGTGTGACTGATGTTAATATTATTTAACCATAAGTTTAAGCTGTAAGACTTGAGTTTGCATTAAGTATCTTTAGTTACTTGTTTATTTCGAAATTTATTACTGGATCCGCCCCTGATTGTTGATGCACAGACAATGAATTCGTTTTGGCTCTAATTCTTAGGTTCATACTTTAGGTTTTATTCTTCTCATTATGCCAAAAACAGCAACATCGGACGCTTTCAAAATTGATCGTATCTGCAGACTGTATCCCAAAGAATTTAAACGTACACCAAACANTGATGTTAATATTATTTAACCATAACTTTAAGCTGTAAGACTTGAGTTTGCACTAAGTACCTTTAATTACTTGTTTATTTCGAAATTTATTACAGACAATGAATTCGTTTTGGCTCTAATTCTTAGCTTTATACTTTAGGTTTTATTCTTCTCATTATGCCAAAAACAGCAACATCGGACGATTTCAAAATTGATCGTATCTGCAGACTGTATACCAAAGAATTTAAACGTGCACCAAACAGTTAGATTTGCAAAATTATTTTTTGTTGAAAGTCACCGTGAGTCTACTAAGCACAAGAGAAAGCAAGAGCTGCAACAGCAAACGTCTTCAAGTCAGCAAACATTCATTACTCCTCCAATTAAACAAGATTTTACCGAGCAAGTTGTACGCACTTTTATGGCAGCCGACATTCCACTGCACAAACTTCGTAACCCTGCCCTCAAAAAGCTTTTTACAAGTAGCAAAAACCCCCTACCAAGTGAAAACCACTGTCGCAGCAAAGTGGATCAGATTTCCAAAGCAGAAAAGAACCGAGTTAAAGAACTGATGGCAAACAAGTATGTATTCATTTTTGCAGATAAATCATAAATCAAAGGTAAATTTTTTTTGAATATTCTTATTGGAGACATAGATACACCTGACAAAACTTATCTCGTCAGATGTTCTTACCTGATAACTCCACCTAATAGCAGTTCTGTAACGTATGAGGTTGATGATTTACTCAAAGAGTTCAATATTGAACTAGCAATGTTTCTACTTTTCTTAACTGACAGTGCAGCATACATGAAGCTGGCGGGTTCCACATTGAAAACCATGTATTCAAAGCTTCAAGTGTTAATCAGCCTATGTTGCAGCAAGAGCTCGTTGAAAAATGGAAGACACCTCTTACACTATGCAGGAAGCCTGGAACGATCTTGGGAATATCAACTTCGACAATGACCCATTGAACATAAAGAAGTACATTTCTAAACGATTGTCATCAAATGATATCAAAGTTATATGTTGCTCAGAAAGAAATGATATTTCGCCAGCACTTTATGCAAAACTCCTCAGATGCCAATATACGAGTAGTTCAGTGGAGCGCAGTTTTTCTCAACTGAAAAAGATGCTTGCAAAGGACCGCAATTGTTCAGAAAACAACATTGAAAACTATATAATTGTTTTACATAATTCTAATAATAATTAGTAATACATGAATTTTGCGTGTAAAGAAACCTTCTTTGAAAAAATGTTATAGGTCAATTTATTAAGTCAATTTTTAGGAAAAATTTAAGCGTTTAGTCAAATTTTTTAGTTTATTAAGTCAAAAAAAGTTGCCCTACTGATAACCCTTTTTAAACTTCTTCAGTTACAAAGATAAAGGGGATCAACAATTTTCCACAAGTGATGGCAGTGAATCCCGCAAGACACTTAACATTTTTCATTAAATTATAGGGATGATTGTGTTGACAATTCACCAGGGGTTGATTTAGCAATTTTAGCTACAAGCAGGCGCGGGGCATTGGAAAAAGATCATCGAGAAATGTGAAAAGCACGAAAACTCAAAATGTCATCAAAATACTTCAAAGTCGTTTTCATTGTTTAAGGAAACACTTCGGACTGGAACAGTGAAGAATCAACTAGACCCAGCTTTTATTAACAAGCGCTTTTATGACGATAACTGGGAAAACCTCAGAACAATATGCGGTTTGGTATTGTTTTCCGCTACCCATGATAAATCATTTCGTGGTAACCGTAAATATGATTCGGTCAAGAAAGGCGTCTTTTTGAATTTATTTGATTTGGTTTGCCAAAGAATGCAAAGATGCTTCATAAGGACATTCAGCCGCTTGAACTAGACAACAAAAAGTGTGTAAGTGTTTCTTTCGACGGAGCATCTGTAATGGCGGGTTGTAAGAGTGGTGTTCAGGTAAGATTAAAAGAAGTCTTTTACAACACTATTTATTGTCACTGTCACGCTCATAAATTACAGTTAGTTCTTCTAGAGGCAGCCAAAGTAGAACCTGAGATTGAAACCTTTTTTGATTTGCTTAGTACACTCACCAGCTTCTTAGCAAACTCGCAACCTCGTCAATCTTTTTATGAATGCATAGGAAAAATCAAATCCAGACGGCCATTCATTGGAATTGCCAGCTTCAACTAGATGGCTTTCTCGAGCAGAAGTACTCTCACGACTACTTGAGCTTTTTGGTCCAATTTGCGAAACGTTAAGATATCTACAAGATGACAAAGATCCTGCCGTTCGTGCACGGGCATTTGGATATCTCTACTAGTTGGAACGGAAGTCGTTTCTGTCTGCTTGTGACGTTTACACGCATATTGGACCAGGCCGCGATTGTTCAAAATCGCTACAGTCACCCATGCTAAAAATTCAGGTTGCAACAAGTTTGGTAGCGATCCTTAAAGACACCTTAGTCCAATTTCGCAGTGACGAAGAATACGCATAACTAGTGGAAATGCTGAACATCTTGCTGCTAAAATATGCCATCACCGACCACTCCCGAGCTGAGACTCGACCGCGGCGTTCTTCTATGGATTCAAAACTGAATGAGAAAAGACTATACTTCGAAATTCTTGACAACTGTGTTGCTGAGTTAGATGCTCGTTTTCAGGTAGAAAACAAGGCAGTCATGGAATGTGTTGTCGCTATGACCTGTCCCAAGATTGATAACTTTTTGTCAGAGAAGTTTCTGAAGGAAGCGGCTAAAGTATTTGCAATGACGGTTAAAGGCAATGAGCTTAAAACATTCCGTAGTCTTATTAGACTACTTGACTCAAATGAAAACAGAAGTCGACATATTCCAAAGTCATTTAGAGATCGACAAAAATATTTTCCCATCAATACACGTCATTTATTCTCTCGGTCAGTGTTGTGCTGCTTTTTCTATTAGCCAAAAACAGATTTACGATGTCTTTCGTTTGAACGAGAACTTACCACGGCTCTTAACATAAATAACATTCTAAAATACTTTTGTTGAAAGCCACGTAAACTTTTCTAGTGATTTGTATCTTTATGAATTTTTAGATAAAAGTTTTTGTAAAAATTG
>CABFPE010000440.1:638385-652429 GCA_900660155.1 Hofstenia miamia
TTTTAACAATTTGCAAAATAGAAAAAACATGCGAACCGAAGAAATAGAAAGAATATACTATAAAGATAAATCCATTACAAATAAGAAGGAAATCTGCAATGCTTTCAATGAAGTTTTCCTAAATTTAGGAAACTACAATGGTATGAATGTACCTTTTTGCCTTAATAAATCCAAAGGAACTCCAACCTCTTTCTCTTTTCGTTTTGCAACAAAATATGAAATCATAAAGTCGATACAATGTTTAAAAAATAAATCCAGTGCACCCTCTCTAATACCAACGTGGTTCCTAAAGCTCTCAGGTGACTTATAGTTGAACCAATATGCTACATTTTAAATAATTATATAAGACACTCCTTTTTCCAGATGAATTAAAATTGTCAAATATAACACCATTATTTAAAAAAAATGTGAAAATATATAGACCCATTTCAATCACTTCTCCAATCAGCAAAATTTTGTAAACATGATCTCTACTCCAAAACACAATATGGTTTTCGTAAAGGTATTTCTATGAGTGATGATTTAATACAAGCTACAGAAAAATGGCGGTCAACAATAAATAATAATGAATACTCAGCAATTGCTTGCTTAGACCTCTCGAAAGCTTTCGATTCCATAGACCGCAGTATCTTACTACAAAAAGTTAAGTTTCTAGGTTTTTCTAATGACAGCATAGGTCTTATCTCCAGTTACTTATACAATCGCATGCAAAGAGTAAAAATTAATGAATCTTTTTCAGATTAGGTATGCACTAAAAATGGGGTACCTCAGGGTACAATTTTGGGTCCCTTATTATTTAATATTTCCATAAATGATTTGTCCGAACAAGTAGCATGTGATGTTATACAATATGCAGATGACACAATATTATTTCATTCTAATAAATTTCCCGAAAAAGCGGTTCAAACTCTCGAAACAAACTGTGCTTCTCTTGCTAAATATTTTGCCTCTATAAAACTAAGAGTAAATCCACTAAAAACTCAATTCTGTATTGTTAAATCAAAAACTAAATCTACCGATACTTCAAAATACAAACTTAATTTCAACGGCATTCAAATAAAACAAGTTGAGTCATTTAAGTACCTCGAAATAATTTTTGACGTACATCTAAATTTTGAAGAGCAACTAAATCATGTTATTAGAAAAATGGCCATATCGATTAAAGCAATTAACTTAATTTCTCAAAAACTTCCAACTAAAGCAAAAATCCAATTAATATATGCTCTAATATTAAGTCATTTTAACTATTCCAATATACTCTACACAGATATAAACCAAAAATTACTCAGGAAATTCCAAGTGCAACTAAATTGGGCTATCAAAGTAGCAGTAAATAATCATAGCTTTAATAAGAATAATGAATATAGAAAAATTTTAAAATTATTTCTACATCCGCAATGTTACATCCATATAAATGTCTTAACGACGTTCTTCAAAATAGTTAACAATACTTTCCCATATTACAAAAATGACCTTACTGCTGCAAAATTAGTCAATAAACAAGATAAAAGAACTCACATAATTGAACCTATTAGGTATAAGAAGTGAATAATGAAAAATTCATTTCTAAACACAGCTATAAATATGTGGAATGAATTACCAAAATATATTAAAAAAATGAGTAAATTAAAAAACTTTAAAATGGATATTAAAAAATATGTTTGCACTTATAATATAAAAAAACTGAAATGGTGAGGTTATAAATTTTATAATCTTGATTACTCTATAAATTGAAACTAGCAATCTTCATAGCCCAAGTTAACCACTTTTTATTTGTAAATATTCGTTGTTTTCTTTTTTTGTTTAGTTTTGTATTACTTTCTTGACGCTTTCAGAAATCAGTATTTCTATTTATTGTTAAAACAATTTCTGAATATAGATTTTTCTTCTTCTTCTTCTTCTGATGTTGATATCTTGTGAACGAAAACAAAGATGCAAATTCCCCTCTAGTGATACTTTTTTTAGAAATACTAATCTTCGTATTTCATAAGCCTAGCCTGAAGAATACCCATGTGGGAATTAGAATTTCTAAAATATATAAAGTAGACCTTCTTTAATTTTATGCTGGGCTTGTCCCATTGAGGCATGGCTTTGCATTATTGCCTCATTGATAGCAGTTCTTGCTTTCTCAATAATGACACTCTTAGTAATGTCATTTATATAAACATTCATGAATGATTTTTTCATAATTCTCTTTAACAAAGAATTGGTTCATAATACGAGTGCGTGTGCTTAGGTATGCTATTTTACCGAGATTAGGGAAAAATATTGTTTACGATCCTATTCAATGTTGTTAGTTCATTTATATGTATAAGGCATTGAGCATTTATCAATTTTTTACTACATGTTTTGCATCGAGTATTATTGATGACAGAATAGTTGTTTGGTGCAAGCTTCACTTCAATTGTGTATGAATTTTCTTTAGGAAAAATTTCATTCACATCTGTATAAAGTACATTGCCATAATACACATGACTTGAGATTATAGCATACATCAATTGAATTCAGCATTTGTAGGTAGCTGCTGAGACATGTTGCTAAGTGCTTTAATTGAAATAACAATTCTTATAATGATGATTTTAAATTGGTTTTCAAGCATTTGACTCTCTAAATCATAAAATTATAATTTCTAAAATTAAAAGGCTGAATTTTTCAGCTAGTAGCATCGCCTTAATCTCAAGTTATTTTTGCAAAAGAAAGCAATGGTTAAAATTACACAACCATTTTTCATATTAGATTTCATTAAAAAAAGGTGTTCCACAAGGGGCAATTTTGGGCCCACTTCTACTTTATATTTACGTAAATGATTTAAATAAGAACATTACATGTGACAATACGCCGATGACACAATAATAAATAAAAATAATTCTGTGGAAGATTCAGTAGATATAATTGAAAAAATATGTGCAACATTAGCAAATATTTATGCATCACACAGGCTAACAATTAATACTTCAAAAGCACAATTTTGTATAATAAAAGGCAAAAATAGCAAAACAAACAAATGCAAATGTACACTAGGTTTCATAGAAAAAACTATAAAACAAATTACTCATTTGAAATATCTAAGGGCTGTTTTCGACAACAACTTAAATTTTTATAAGCTATTAGATATCATAGTGAAAAAATGCAGTTGAAATTACAACCAAATGTAATTTTTCTCACCTTATAGGTATTGATGCAAAAATTCAGCTTATTCATGCCTTAGTCTTACGTCATCTAAATTCAACTTGCATATAATAGAGAGACGGTCAACTTACGATGAATTAAAAGGACACTTTTCGAAGACAATAATGATAATTTATAAAACATCTTTATGCAAATTTTACAAAATTCTCAAGAAAATTGCTCTCTACAATTTAACAAATTTCTCTAATTTTAAAACTCCAAATTTTTATAGTTAACGCACCTTAGTTATAAGGAAAGCAAAATGGAAGAATAAAAATTTTATTTATACCTCAATGGGATTACGGAATGAATTTTCTACAGAAATTAAGAAAACCGAGTCTCTAAAAACACCATTACAAGTATATAAATCTTATTTGCCTGAATTTCTCAAATATATGTGGAAAAGTTTTAAATATATTAACGCAGACTACAATAGTAAATGAAATTGAAATGCTGTAGTTTATATGTAATTTAGGTTTTGATCCACAACTGAGAACAACCTTTAGGTTAGAAATTAAAAACTTTTCTCACATAAATTTCATGCATGCATGCATATTTTATTTATGCATCTAAATTGTTAAATTCGATATTATTTGAATGTCAATGCTTGTCTGATCACTAATACAAATTTTTATGATTAAACTTATATTCTTTGGCTAATAATTCTTCCATTTCTAACCCATAGACTTATGCGACCCGATCAACAAGGTCGGCTCACGTCAAGTTCACAAAGTCCACCCTCTTACGCTCAGTTGGAACCTACGTTATTTTAATACTAATGATCAATGTATTTTTTCTGTAGCTTAGATATAGACTCGCAATCCTTATATTAGCCAAACTGGCAATTGTCATATTTAGAATACAAAGGACTTGATCACAGTTGCATATGTTGCAAATTTGAGAAATTGCCATGCTTTCATTACATTGATTATATATTTAACATTTAGGAAAGAAATTTATAACTAATATTTAATTGAAGTGTTTACAGAATATACTTCAATTCATAATGCTATCAAATTTAGTGACAATTCTTTATATAAACATATTATTAATAATGATAATCATCTTCTTTCTGGAATTATTCCAGAACGTCAGCCATATGCGTTAGAAATACTTCGAAAAAATCCACCAAAAGCACAAAAAAACTTCATAGAAAATTTGAGAATGTGTTCCCCAGTCGATTTTTTTCATCTATTAATAAGATATTTTGATGTATTTCAAAATATTTAATAATACATTTATTATTATTTATTATTATTATTATAAATGGATGCTCTTGTTTCTCAAGTTTTACCAGCTCGCCAAAATAGTTTTTAATCACTACAAAAATGTGATTGATTTGATTTAATAATATTTTTAAACTTAATAATTTGTCACAATTCAATGGCATATATTTTCTGCAATTTTCATAACGATATGCTTTTCCAATCAGATTCTAGGGAAAGTCGCTAGGTGTTTCCATGACGACGGAAATAGAAATAATAGGACACGAGCAACTTGTTCACTTTCTACATAGTAATTTATTTTAAGCGATAATTTAAATCTATTTCTATGTTCTTTGGCGAATTGCCGTCACTTTACGTAATAAACGCCTTAAACTTTATACAATGGCAAAGGCTGACAATGTTTCATATGTAGAAAATCAAAAACAGGACAGTGTGGATTGGAAAGAGTTTGAAGATGCATCAAGGGAAATACCAGTTACTGCATGTTTGCCAGTACCAAGATTCTATTATAAATTACGATGGATGGTTAATCAAATATTTCTTTGGCAGGTTATACCATTATTCAACGGTATTTGCTTAGGTGAAATTTTGTTGTTTTTAATACTTCCAGCATTTTTTGGGCTGGCTGCTTACGGCAGTTGCTGCGAAAGAGAATCTTCAGGAGCAGTCGCTAACATACCAATTGCACTAACTTTTATATTCGCAACAAGAAATTCCTTTATTTGCTTTATATTTGGCGTTTCATATGAACGAGCACTTGTCTGGCATAAACTTTTAGCCTTCTACGCTGTAGCTTTGGGAATTTATCATGGATGGATTGCGAACGATTCTGAAGATGAAGATGAAGAAGATGGAGATTCTGAAGTTATATCTGGAATCATAGTTTTGGTGATAATGGGATGTCTTTGCGCATTTTCATTTTTTGTAATTCGAAGATATATATTTGAAGTATTTCTGAAACTCCATTGGGTATTGTTTTTAGTACTTATTGTAGGTCTTGTCATACATGGAGCAGCGATGCCTGTAGTAGTGGGTGGCTTTTTTTGGATTTTAGACTTAATTATCCGAATGGTGATAATTGCAAGAAACAGAATAAATACAAAAACAGTTCAAGCACATCGTTTGCCTGGAGATGTAATTAAGCTGACCTTCATGAAAAAAAATTTTGTTTACAAAAGTGGGCAATACGTTTTTATTTGCTTACCAAAAATGTCAGTTTTTGAATGGCATCCATTTAGTATTTCATCATCGTCATTTCAAAATGATGTAACTATTCACATCCGTGTGCTTGGCGATTGGACAAAGAGGTTGTATGAATATATTACAAAACATGGTGATGATGACTTTCAATGCTTCATTGATGGGCCATATGGACAACCCTCTGTCGATATTGATAGCAATAAGCACAAAATCTTTTTGTTCATTACTGGAGGGATTGGAATAACTCCGATGCAATCTATTTGCAATGATCTCATTTACCAAATACAGCGAGGAAGAGACATCCACAAAATATATTTCATTTGGTCAGTAAGAGATAGGGTAATGGTTACAAATATCTTGGACTATGACAAAACTTATTTTCTGCAGCATTCTCCCAATGTTCTCCCCATTTCTTTTTCACCTGACTTAATCAATACGGAACGTAATGAGGGGTTAATTGACGCTGAATTCTATCTTACACGTGCACGTAACAAAGAAGACCTTGAGAAAGAAGAAGTACATCCCAAAATTAAAAATCATCTAAACTTCGGGAGACCTGACTTCAAAGATATTTTCAGTCGCGTTCATGCACATGCAAAGAAAATCAATGAACGAAATGTTGCGGTGTTAACATGTGGTCCTTCAAAATTGGTTGACGATGCTTGTATGCAATCATACCTTTTCACAAAGGAAGGCATTCGATTTCACTTTCATTCTGAAGTATTTGAATTCTAAAACAATTTTTTATAAAAAATGACAAACATTCAATAAACGACGTATTGTGTTATCACAACTTAAACGAAATACTAAGCAATGGTTGCTTCACTTATTAGAAAAATGATAATTATAATAATCTTATGAAATGCAAGAAGTACAACAAAAACAATAAAATTATATCTAGCAATTTCAACTATCAACAATTGCAATCTTTAAATGCGTTTTCATTTTTGTTAATGATTATTTTATTTTCATGTTAAACATAGATAATGAGTTTTCTTCTCTGAAATTATCATTGATATGACCTAATAGCTAGTGAGGAATTTTGTTCTTTGCTATATTGGTGAACATTGGTGTCAGTGTCAGGTCCTAAGACTCACAAAATTGGCAAGGCCATACTAGTTTATGTTGGGGTATATTAGCGAGCATTAAAATATAGCACCAAAGATATATATCTATCAAAGATTTACTTTCACTTAACCCCTGAATAAGTACGGAATATTTATCTAATTGAAATTCGTATGTTGATGATAATTATGAATTTCTAAGGCTCAGCCCACCTCTTTGCTGTGATACATAGAGTAAGAACATTTTAGCGGCCAATGAAGTAGGAGAATTTTATGAAAAAATTTAAAGTCAACCCAATAATTATTAGTAATTTGTCAAAATCTGTAATTGCTATATCAAAAAAACACTTATAATTCATGAGCTAATAAATATATTTAGAATCTGAAAACACTGGAAGGGGGTGAATTCTCTCTCTTCTTTTTCGACTAAAATTCGCGACCTGGCTCTGTCCTGTTCAGGCGCACTGTGCGCAAGCCAAGGGGTTGTCACACAGATTTTCTACATAAAAAACAATATTTCAGGGGAGTTGTTGCTTACACGAAAACAACCGACGCATTATCTGAACATTAGATATGGCAAAAATTTAAATGTTTTTACACAGATCGAATTTTTCATTAATATAATATTATAATGATTTCATGTATTTCAAGTTTCAATTCTTAATACAAAACTTCCTTATTACATGAGTACTCACAAACCCCATAGATGTGTCCATATCAAAGGCTTTCAACACTTCTTAATAGGCTTAGATAGATTTTCTCAAAACCATAGGCGGCCCGTAGGTGTAAGCAAGGCAAGCAGCGCTTGCCCCATAATTTTTTAATAAATGAATTTCATTCTTAATTGTATGAATATATATCTATACAAATATACAAATCACAAATTGTTAGTTTGCTTTCAAACAGCATTCAAGAATCAAATAATAATATGAATAGAATATATGCAGGCCCTTGGTTTGCATTTGAAATTTAGGGGGCCATAGCCCCGCAAAGTTCAATAAATTAATCATAGTTTTACTCATATGAAATAGTATCACACTTTTTCATTGAATTTTTAAATAGAATGGCATTAGTATTTTATATATTTAAACTAAAATATATACTGTAAGCTTAGTTACAGTTACAGAATATTAGAATTAATACTATGGAGTTTTGTATCCAGGATGCCAAGAGGAAGGGGGCCCAGTGGCTCAACAAGGAGGGCCATGACCCCCTGGCCCTCCCCTAGCCACGGCCCTGAATATAGGGCATAATTCAGTATGATATCCTTTAAAAATAATTAAATGATTTCGCCACAGCAAGCAGATGTCTTAATGCTGTACCTGCACTCGCTCAAACGATTAAATTATATCCGTTTTCTTCAGCTCACTATGCGAAAATTTAGCTAGCAAAGCAAGCAGTCCGCTCATTGCTTTGCATTGAAATACTCATGTTGTAAGAAATATTTTGATTCAATAGAATAACACAAAAGTAAACATGATATTTACTTAAATATCAATCAGAACTTTTCTCTATTTAAGCAGTACCGGAAACAGAATATATTTGAACGAGGCTCATATCTGGGATATGATTTTCGCATTTTTTATTCCACTTATTCCTTTACGGCAGCCATTTGTTTTTCTTTGATAGAAATCGGAAAATTTATAGGAATTGTTATTGAAAGACTACTTTTTCTACTAATTCGCAACAATTCATTCAAAAATCAAATGTAACTTTGATAATTTAAGAGTGATATATTTTGGAATAAATTGTGGTCATATGCACTCAAAAAGAGGCCAGTTTCACATCCCTATGGAAATGCCGTTTTATAAAATTATTATATTTTAAAAACTTTGAACAATTGAAATTTAAGTGTGATTACCCTCAGCTGCCATTTTCTGTTCTAAATCTCTACTCCAATCTTCTCATCTTGAAAAAGTTTGTAATTAATCTCAAGTTTGCTATAATTGGCATGGCTTCAATTTTAAATCCACAAAATTCGTATTCGATATTTTCAAATTCATGATTTGTCCACTGACTTACCTGAAATTTGTAAAAATTTGATTTAATACAAATTATTGGATTTTGAGCAGCGTCTGCAGAAGGATTATTTTATGTTTAAAGAGAATTTAAACAATTTCAAAAACATTCGATTAGAAGAGAAAAAACCACAGAAATTATTAACAATTTTTCTTGAAAAAGTTTTATTAAATTAACCGCAGGACTAATCTTATTTTTATAAAAATGATATTGCAAATTTCTTTTTGAAAAGAATCGTCTCGGGAATTTCAAATATAAATAAATTTTTCATGGATTATTATTTATACTAATTTGGTTGCTTAAAAATATTTGCTTGCGTAGCTTTTGCACGCATGAGCTCCCACTGCTCAAAACTATCTAAAAAGCAGTTTGTTACTTTAAAGAAACTCCAGTGGATATAGGGTTAACAAATATACATCGTTTACTCACGTGCCTTCCCCATTTCTGATGTCTTCGAGAACCCTATTTCAACATCATACTGTAGAGGCGCCTCATTGATCTAGCATTTTAGAATCAACAACTAAAAATTCACTATATATTAAGCTCAATTTGCTTTCTTTGGCAGAATACGATGTCAGGCCAGCAGTTGTAAAATGGCTTAATAACAAGAAACGAAGATTTTAAACAGTATCATCAAGTGAATAGAATATCTCACCAGCGTTTTAGGAAAAGCACAAGAGAAAAAGGCAATGCTGATGAAAAGGAACATGTTGTGTTTTTGGATTATTATATTTGAGTTTGTTTCTTCTTACAAAATAAAATTATCATTATTTAATTGTTGACATATTATTATTTGAAATATACCATACATTTTCATTCCAATGCCACATTCTACTTTTCCAAGGCCACACTGTGTGGCACGGAAAACCCAGTTTTGTGGAGTGGTCAGTGTTAACACCGTCATATTATTAAATAGAATAATAATAAGAAGAAATATTCTTTATTGATGCAGCATCCTATATAAACAAATATACTAACAACAAATGGTGATAATATAACAAGTGCATATATTTTTTCAAAACATGAAATGTATGCTCTGCTAGTTTTTGTGAAAATAATTTATTTCTAAGTAGTGGTGCAACTCATTTAATGTTTTATTTTTTTAAAATCAAATTGCATTCATTAATTCCACATAATGTTTACTGTCAGTAGATGCCTTTCGTAAATTATATTTTTTATCACACAAGCACACTAGTGTAGTCAGAAATTCATCTCATTGAGGGGAGGGAAGGGGAGGAGAGGGGAGAGGAGGGAGTGGCATTGCTAAATAAATTTATTAAAAATTCAAATCTAAAGACGAATAAATTAACATTTTTAATGGACAGAAGAATTGATAGCAAAATAATTGAAAAAAATTTCAAACAAGAATTAGATTTAAGGCCTTTCACAAAGAAGTTCATTTAATTTCTTCAATCTTAGGAATATAGTACTTGTGAGTTTGCATTAGGACTTCTGCTCTCATTTTTCTACATTCAAACATGCCCTTGCACCAACTTTGAACATCATTTGTTAAAGTAAAAGGGGTGAATCTCAAAAATCTTTTTCAGTAAATTTTGTTAAAGGCCTTTTCACCAAAGTCCTACTGGTAATTACTTTTGTTTTTTTCATTTCTACAGTAATTAAATCTAATGTTCCTACTTGAATAATTTAGAACATATTGAAATTTTTTAGGACATGTGAATTAATTAATTTAGATTTTTAAAGTGAATTAGAATATGTGGAATTTAAATTCTTATTAGTTTTGGCGGATTGCTATGACGAGGCTTTTAATTTTTACACTACTCTATTGTGACTTGTTCCAAACACTATAAATTGTTTCAGTAGTCATCATTGTAGCATTTTTTCTGAAACATTATTCCCTTGGTTTGGCATAAATGTCATGGAGGAACAAGAATTCTAGCAGCAGTGTAAAAAACTTTATTTCCCTCTTCGGGAAACGAAAGGGCAGTGCGCCCAAGCCATCCCAGAGAGTACCTCCTCGCGGTGATTCCCGGAAAAGCCAACCAGGCAAGCTGAAAAGCTTAAGCCGTACCAGAAGGGTGGGACTGAGCTAACACTCACGGGCGCGTCGCCTAAGTAGTCCCATACCTACAGTTGACGTCAAACACCAGGGTAGAAGAAGGCGCCACCATGTGTACTTTGTGCATGTGGGAGCGGTAATGGTTCAAAAGCCTGTCTCTTTAGTTTTTCGGGTATACAGACGGCGACACAGTGGTAACAATGTTGGCAAGACTGCTGCTGGTGCCAGTTTCATGAGTGCGTCTAATAGGGCTTCATACAGGAATAACTCTTTGTCTTTAGCCTATGAGATAGGAATAGACCAGCGTTTGCTGTGCCTTCCTGTGAGGCAGCTTTGCTGTGTCACAAGTAGTTATGATCCGAAATACTGTTTTAATAGGGCCACGGAGTCGCTAATCACTAGATGCTTTGAATTCAGTGTTTCATACTACAATATAATTTTCGGATCTTTATATCAGCCAGCAGGTGCTTTCTTAGTTACCACCGTTAGTAGTCTTGGTTGGCCAAAGCGAGAGAGGAGCAACACTCTCAACTGAAGTTCGGCCTTCGGCTTCACCCTGCTCATACACATCAGCCAGATTTTTCTCACGATCAAAATGGCCTTAGTTGTAGACTTCTAGGGGTTAAGGTACGGACCTGGATCGCGGATTCACCCACTCATCAGTCTGTTGATTGGTTGAGTAACCTCGACCACATCTCCCTCTTCAAAACAGTGAAGGGACCCAAGATTTCCATCTGCTAAAAAAACTTCCAAAACTCACACGTAGGCCAAATTCTTCGATACTTAAATATTCTATTCAATTTTGAGAAATAGAGAATACAGAAAATGTGGCAAATATAAAATTGATCTGGAAAGAAGCTAGACTTTCCTATTCAATGAGAGCGCTAAGATGTCTGGTTCAGTTAAATGACAATAACACAAACTCCATCCAAAAAACTTCAAAAAGAATTCGTTCTCAATTATCCAATATTTCCAAGGTGAATGGGAAATGCAATGGCTCAGAGGATAAGGCCCTTCACCAGAGGAAAGTCCACAGTTCAGGTAATTTTTAGTTATTCAACACTTAGACTAGCACTTTTGAACTACTGACTCAACAATAACGTCAAGCTGCAAAAGTCAATTAAGTGTTTGCAGATCATTGGTTGTTTGAGTAGTTAGTAATTGACATTTCTAGATCTAACTAAAACATATTGAATGTACTGGAAAGAAGAGTTACTTACAAACTAAAAAATTTTTGAATTTAATGTTAATTGCACAAAATACTTTTTGAACCATTTTTAATGCACTTTTCACAAACTATTGATGTTTCAAAAAATTTTTGCAATAAAGTTTACTAGTTGCTTTAATGATTAATCTCTATAATAAAAAAATGAATTTTTCTTCTGTTGATGAAAATGGAAAAAAGTGTACAATTTTTTCTAAAAATAACTTTCTTCGTTTTTTGAGTCATTATTTGCGGGACCTATTTTTCTCAAAAAGCAAAATAATAAAATTTCGTTATCTGCACATAACAGTTCTTTCTTTGTGCATGGCTTCAGGAAAAAATTTTTTTAAACATAACCCTCTGGATCACAAAGGTAACAACAAAGACAATGCATCTTAATTTTCTTCAATGAAACATATTGTTAGCCATGAGTCCTTAGTATTTCCGACCAAGAAATCGTTTTCCATGACACCAATTTTCACATGAGTCGAGAATAGCAATTCATTAGAATTTGGAATTCGCATGTTATTAATTGTAAAAAACTGTCTCTTTAGCTTTCACATTATTTCTTTACAAAAATATTTCTATGTACTGAGAACTGATTTGTTCATTGTTGTGCAGAAGCTATCCAGCAAATGCACTGAAACTAACTAAAGATATTTCAGAGGCAGATATGAAGTTTGAATTTAATGAAGTAAATGGAGGATGAAACAAATAGGGACTTATACTACACCGCCCTTTAAAAAGCAAAGGTTGTAAATACATTTTTTGCGAAAATACATTTCATATAAAAAAATACACGTTGGTAAGCTATTTTCCACTTCTTAAATGAGTTATATTCAAGTTCTCATTTCTTGTATACTTAAAGACATGTTGCTATTTTTGGCTTCAGTTTAAAATCACTGCAAATTTTTTTACAAAGGTAAGAATATTTTTTCGAAATATTTAAATTTCTAAATATATTTTTTGAAATGGCCAAAAGTCAAATAAATAATTCACATGTTATTGTATTCTTTTGAACGGCTTTACAAGTTAGCAAGTAAACAAAATTCAGAGTGATATTATTTATTGTAACTGCAATTTCTTAACAAATGAAAGAAAATTATTTGCCTAAGCTAAAAAAATAGTTCAGCAAACAGTTTATAAGTCACTGCACAAACAGCAGTGAAATATTGTCACAAAAAATTCCATAATTGAATGAAAAGCTGCTTTCGAAGCAGTGGGCTATTTATTACTTAGTATTAGAAGATCACATAGATATTTCTGAAAATGAATACTCAAGGATAGACTTGTAAATTAATTACTTGTTTTGAAATTTATGTGCTGTCAAGAATACAAAATGTACATATAAAATGATGCTATACTATTGTAAATTTCGTTGCATTTTTTACGATTGAAATCTATTTCGTCTTTGTTTTAATCACATTAAACAATATGTCTTTGTTGGGATCAATTTTTGTCTATGTTCAATTTTACCGTCTAATTTCAAAGTAGAAAATTTTTTAAAAAAATTAACATCAAGAACATATTAATAAGAAAATTTAATTAATAATGCAGTTACAATTATATGGATGTTGTCGTAAATACTTTCACAAAAACGAGCTATTTGCAGATTTTTTCTTAAAAAATCAGATTTACAAAATGTGTAACTCGGATTAAGGTGCATTTATTTCTTTGCAATTCAAAAATCATAATTATGAAATTATAATCCTTTTAATTTATGCTCGAGGTCAAAAGGTCCATTGCATGAGCTATTTATATATTTAAAAGTTTTAATATACTACTGATATTAAACATTGCTCCATGGACCGGGCTTCAAAATTCAATTTTTGTCAGAAACTAATGTTCAATAAAACGCATTCATATTTGTAATTACTATAGCGCTCTTTTTTAGCAATAAAGTCAAAATTTACAAAACAATTCAATTTTATATAGGAATCCAAAAATTTCCTTTAATTGATATAGCCAAGGTATACTACAAGTAACTTTGTAGTTTTGATATATGCATATAGTCAATTCTATGAGGTCAAAGCTTACAATTTTAAAGTAAAAAAATTAAAACCCTACTAATTACTTCTTATTAATACCTGTCGCTATTATTTTGATCTTTATAGATACATAATATATATATATACTGTCTCTT